>JAYKKI010000024.1:17567500-17745000 GCA_039881145.1 Druceiella hillmani
TGGTGGCTAGATAGCTTTTTAAAATTCGGTTTAGTTTTTATGTACCATTTTTCATTTTTAATCCTGATTCGGGAAATATTAAGGCTTCAAAGAGACGTGCGATTTGTGTTTTTCCTTCTGAGTTTGCTATCAATTCTAGAAATTCATTACAGCTTTCAATTAAAATGTTTTTGATTAACTTGCGTCAACAATTTCAAGATATTTAAAAGGCCACGAGAACTTTTTTTAATGGGCTTTCTACTACAAGCGTTATTCTAGTGAGATACATAATTTGTTTTAATACGAAAAACTTTTTATTCTGTATGCCCAAATATTGCAGTTAGAAGCCACACTTTTTTTTTGTTAACGAGTTTGTTTCTATGTTGCAACATTTTGATATGATTGCCTAATTTTCACGCGGTTTTCACCAAATGGTTTAATAGAGTTTTCAATAAAGTTTTTGAGACTTAGATTCCCAAGATCATTGGTAACATTCTGCTGTTTTTCGGTATAGTATCACGAGAGTCTTCAAGACGTTAATAATATAGTGACTTATTTGAGTATGGATATTTGAGTCATTTAGAGCATTCGCAAAATACTTTTCAGCAGAAGGAATATGCTATATGGCTTATTGCATAGAAACAATCTTTAATTTTTTTTTTGATATAAGACTTTTTCATAGACACGGCCCCAATGTGGAGTCTTTACAGACCCACACTCAGTAATCAATCCAAAGCACGACATTCCAACTGCAAGCTTAAACCCAGGGCTCTAAGTTTCGGAAGTCTTCTTTTCACGTCGTTGGTCCGACGTTTTCGGGGATAACTCACTTATTATGTTGTTTAGTCGAATAAATAATTGTACGGTTGGTTCGTGCAATGGTTGTAATTTGAAAGGCTTTTTTAAATTTTCATTTTGTGTGTAAAGACGATTACATAGATGTGGCGGTACATGTACGCTCTTTGAAGACGAGTGTAGATATATAGCGGTATATGTACGTATTTTAAGATCAATTATGTAGACATAGCTGTATATGCATGCATTTTGAAGACATTCATGTAAACATAGTGATATATGTAGGCATTTTAAAGACGATTGTATGGATATAGCGGTATATGTATGTATTTTAAATTCGATTATGTAGACATAGCTGTATACGTATGCATTTTGAAGACGTTTATATAGACATAGTGATAAGTGCAGGCTATTTTAGACAATTGTAGGTATATAGCGGTATATGTATGCATTTTAAATTCGATTACGTAGACATAGCTGTATATGTATGTATTTTGAAGACATTCATGTAGATATAGTGATATATGCAGCCATTTTAAAGACGATTGTTTTTTAAAGACGATATAGCAGTATATACCGCATTTTTGGGATGATTTTTTAGATATAGCGGAATATGCACGCTTTAACAATTTTTTTAGGTGTTTTCTTTAGTGAAATACTGTTAGTACACAGTTCCTAATTAGACAAAGATAGTAGGAGTGTTTGATTGAAATTAACTTTAGTTTTGATCGATCGAACTTTGACGGCACTTACTAGAGCATATTTTGTGTGTTTTAAGTGTATTGTCTGGGTTCTTAAATTCGACAGATTTTTTATATATCTGGTTTTAGTGTTTAACTCTCTACCGCATAAAAATATTTCAAGGATTTAAACTGAATAAAATAAAACTAATGTTCGTTTCGAAACTAATTGTTTTAAATTAAAATTGTTTCAGATATCAACCTTAAAATGCCGTGTATAACAACCACATAGAAAAATAAAAAAAATCGTCTTGAATCGCGTAACCAGAAAACCCATCAAAATGGGTCAATCAGATTTGTCGACATCGCGACAGGTGTCACGGAGGAGTTCCAAGTCCAGGTCACCGAAGTCTAGGCCGAAGTCTAGGTCGAAAAATGTGATTTGTGATTATGATACGCCAACGTCAGTGCCGTGCAGTGCTACTTCAGACCGAGTTATTTTTAATTACAGTTTAATTAATTTTAGTGTATCCTGTGTCGTTTTAACTTTAATGTTAGTGTTAGCGGACTTCGGCGGAGTTAGTTCGAGTCCTGTTTTACTCAAGAATCCAAACTTTATGTTTCCAGGTAATGTATCACTTTTTTGTAACTTGTTAAGTATAATGTGTTCTTTTTAAAATCGTTTGTTTTTTGTTTTTTATTTTAATTTTGTGTTTTTATCGATTTATTTAACTGTCACGTTATATGGAAAACAATGACGAAATTACATATATATATATATATATATATATACATATATATATATATTTATATATATATATACACACACACACATATATATATATATATATATATATATATATATATAGCTTTCGTATGGTTTAGTGGATATGCGTCCTTGATACTGGTATGTATGTAATATTGGGTTGGCTAATAAGTTTCTAAATCCGAGTTGATATCAAAAATTTTTATTCAAAAATTTATATGTTACACTAAATTTAATTTAAGTAATAAAATCGATATCAAATATGGATTCTATTATTTAACGAAATTCGTAAAATAATAGAATCCATATTTGATATCGATTTAAATCTATTATCTTTTATATAATACACTTAAAGCTTCGGTGCTGACTGTTATCAACTGACTGCACTTTGGCCTATTTATAACCTACAGTAAGAAGTAATCAGGAAGACAGTAGAATTTTTGAGAATCTTTCTAGAAAAGTCCCGAATTTATGGCTAAAAACTTATTAGCCAACCTAATACATAGAGTGTCTTAGGTCCCTATCTAGTTTGGAATGGGTAGAAGTTTTAATATCTTCATGAATTTTGAAAATGCCCATTTAAATTGAATTATATGAATCACCAAAATTTAAACACTATTACAGATTGGTTTAGTAAATTTTTACTTTCGAATGGAGGAACTTGACGACATATTTATGTTTAAGGTAGGGAAAAGTGTGTTCACGAATTTCTTTTCCTGTTGCATCATAATTGAAAATAAGCGAAAAATATGTGTTATTTTTTTATTAAGTATGTACATTTATTATCTAGTGAATTGTTTGATTGGAATAACATTTATTACACCACGTCAAAAATCATTTAAATATTAAATAACTAATATGTTGCGTTTGTCAAATTTAACTTTTTTTTAATAACGTTTTCCTGTTTTGTTTAAATAATTTGAAGTTATTACATTTTAATTATTATTATATTGTTATTTTGGTTTTAATTTTTTTCACTTTGCGTAGATTGTAATCAATGAAATGCTCATTACGCTTTCTGAGCCTTATAGGAACAAATTTTTGATCTTGATTGGAAAAATAATTTAAATTAAAATAATGTTTTATTTTTATTTTTTTTCATCTATCAGATCATCAATACTCGAATCTACTTGGCATAGTTAGATTTTCTATTTATAATTTATTTATATATTTTTATACGCTTAGGAAAAATGACGTTTGAATAGAAATTTGTTAAAGTTAATTAAAATTAAGTAAGCTAATTAAAATTTTGATTATAGAAAGCAATAATGAATGAGAGTACAGAATTAAATCTAAGTCTTCCAAACCATTTTTCGTTCGAGAAATGCTAAATATAAAAAAAAATATAAAAATTATATTGGAATTGCATACCTATTAAAACCTATTTGTTTGTTTCTATGTACATGCATATTGGTAGGTGGCTGTTCATGTGTATTAGATCATATTGATGTACTGACGTATCTTTTTCAGGGTTTATTTTTCACATTTTGGGGAACTATGATTTGCAGATTCTTAACATGCTACGGTAGTTACAAAGTCATATTTAATTTTGCAACGACAAAACAAATTAAAGTCTTATCCACGTTTCAACTAATCTTTCAATTTTAATTTATACAATTATTATGAAAATTACACCGATATGAGTTTATATTACTATTAGTTGTATATTTACAAATAATAGGTAATACATTATGAAATACGCAGCAAGATAAAGTGCTTTGTTCTAATTAATTAATTATCTATAATTGTGCTTTATTTATTATGTTATTAATGGAACATTAAATTCTAATTAACCTAATTAATTAAGCAGCGTGCGTAACGCGTAGTTTTGATTTATAAAGTTAATATTTGTGTTTGAAATTAAAGTTACTTATATTAAATCTCAAGCTTGAGAAAACGAAAGGTCAGAAGACAGTTAATCTAAAGTTATTTTATATATATATAATTCTTGGGAAGTTTGCGGTTTAACCTTGTATGTGTACGTGTTTTTATGTAGAGAACGAAATATTGCATAATCTCATGTCTTAAAAAATGTCATAGTTATGGTCGTGATATATTATTTAGAATTTGCATTAAGAGAAATATATCTGAAAACGAGAGCAAGAGGTAGTGAGCCGAAATCAATTTACGTACATATGTATGTATCAATATCAGTTTTGGTCAAACATACAATATCTAATATATTAAAACCAGGAATTTCAAAAGATTTTCAGAACATAATTGTAAGCTCTGTAAGATCTGAAGCTCAATTTTTTAATCAATTGCTGGAATTACTTAATAAATTGAAAACGAGGGAAATAAATTGAAATTACGCCAATATTTCATAAAAAAAGCTTCCATGAACGACTGTTAGTTGTGCTTGACTATGGAAAATATTCTTTAAGTTATCGCTTAAAATATAATTTTGAATTATAGCTTACAATTATGTTTCAGAACATAATTGTAAGCTCTGTAAGATCTGAAGCTCAAGTTTCTAATCAATTGCTGGAATTGCTTAATAAGTTGAAAACGAGGGAAATAAATTGAAATTATGCCAATATTTCATAAAAAAAGCTTTCATGAACGACTGTTAACCGTGTCTGACTATGAAAAATATTTTTTAAGTTATCGCTTAAAATATAATTTTAAATTATAGCTTACAATTATGTTTCAGAACATAATTGTAAGCTCTGTAAGATCTGAAGCTCAAGTTTTTGACCAACTGCTGGAATTACTTAATAAATTGAATATGAGGGAAATAAATTGAAATTACGCCAATTTTTCATAAAAAAAGCTTTCATGAACGACTGTTAGTGGTGTCTGACTTTTGTTGGAAAATATTCCTTAAGTTATCGCTTAAAAACTGGTACGCAGATCTCGCTAGTATTTCTCGCACTGTGAGGCACAGCGAACCAACATTTAAGTATTTTTATTAATCTATTTACAAATATTAATATAGTTTCTCCCTATATAAATATATATGTATAATATTAATGTTATATTATTTAATATTGCCTAATGTATCTGGCACATATATAATAAATATACATTTTAAACATATTTTTGGTAGTCAATTGTACAGACTTTTATGAGATTTTCGCAAACCCTACTACACGTCGTAATTTGGTCGAAATTACTCACAAACTAGTAGATTTTTCTTGTCATTTCATTATATAAACTAAAATTGTGAATAATTTTCAGTTGTAGACAAATTGCGGTTGAGCTGGTAAGGGTGAGAATACTTAACTCTGGCAAAAATTCGTAAACGGATCCCTGCATTTAATAAGTGTTCATAGTATAACCCTAGAATTTTTGTAAGACATATTCAACCTTTAATGTCTTATTTTTGTAAGACATGTTGGGGAGATACCTTAGATTTTATTTTGTAACTAATCTCAGTTGCATAGCACTAATTGTTTGCTGCTGAAACGGCTGTTACATAAAAACGGACATGATGAAACCATAACGGTTCCTAGATTGGCTACGGACCGCTAAAAATGATCTTTCGTAAGTAATCAACAACGTATATATTTACGTTATGAATATGACGTCGCCAAAACGTTAATTTTCTTTGTATTTCCGTAACGCACAGGAAATCACGTAGTAAAGTCAACCTTAGCCTTAAAAGGTAAGCAGTCGTAAACGTTGCGTTGACAGTCGCATTGTGAAAGTGACCCTCTACTTTCTCTGCGACACGTCGCTGGCTGAAACGCGTGGCACTGGTGAGTAATGCCATCGAGTGTACATGCTGTTGGTCAGCTCATGCTGTATTATAAATGTAGGCGTTGTTTTGTTCTAAATTAGCTGTTAAGTATCATGACCGGACGGATCTCACTTTTACAATGTTACATTTTAAGTGCAGCAAAGATTGTTTAAGTGTTTGGATGTTGCATATTATTCAAAAATATATTAAATTCTATTTAGCTATTATATGCAATTTTGTCTGCCTAAAATTAATTTATGACCGAATTTGTTTACACATTATAATGTTCGTTTATTTTATTTATCAAAACAACGTTTATTTTATTTATCAAAAAAACCTCAACTACTTAAAAAATATGTGTGAAAATTAAATGAAACTACGTGATGTAGTATTATTTCTACTTTCTTTAAGTTCTTTACCGCGACCTAGGTTTTGTTGTATTACAACATCTTCATGTGGGCTTGTAATACAACGAAAATTAGGTCATGGTAAAGAACTTAAAGTAGAAATAATACTATATCACGTAGTTTCATTTAAGTGTGAATAATGAATTTCTACAAAATTAACGCCAAATATATTCAATATTCAAATATGTGTGATTTTTGGGGAAATAAGTTAATTATTTAGGAAATATTTTGTCAATATATCTCGTAGTTAGCAACTAAAACTAAAAGTGTTTCGGTCAATATGAACCTTAATATGTTTGAAAATCTGACACGCCTTGGAAACTGACAATCTTTGGGTGTTACATTTAATTAAATCCTATTTTTTTATGTAAACTTTATTCGTTTATCTTCTATTATTTGTTTCTATTTCAGCGCTTATAATCTAAATATTTAACTATATCACCTAATAATATTTACATATTATTACTTTATTGTGTTAAACGCAGATAATAAATATTTTTGTGTCCGTAAACAATTTAAAATTTATTTGTTCTTATTGAAAATTAAATTGAAAAATATCAACTACTCTGTGTTATTATGCTGCTTTAGCTTGATATCATGATGAGCGGTCGATAAACGTGTAAACAACACTAAAATTTCAGAATATTTGTTGTGAGCGAGATAAATATATGTGACTCAAACGTGCGGAAACGGGAAAGCGTTTCATGATTTTGGTAAATCGTTTCATTGATTTGGGTGAGCCCTGCTTTGTAATTGGCGGATTTAAAATTTATTTGTTTTTATTGGCGACATGTATTTTGATAGTTTCCCGAACATACCACTTTTAGCTTGTTTTTTTATTCTGTGTATATATGACTGAACAACATTTATAGCTGCAAATAAAGATAATGGCAAATAGAGAAAACTTTGAAGTGCCAGGGAACTTTTGAACTAAGAATACTCTATCATTGAAACTTCAATGCTTCCGTTTATAGCATAATACATTTTTATAAACTACATCCATCGTGCATTGGTTTGGCGAAAAAGTTGCTTACGAAAGTAAAGTAGCAGTGGCGTAATCTAGTGGTACAATGAGAAATTTTTTTTATTTTCTTCATAGAAACGTTAATTTTTCCCGAGATAAAAGGCTTATCCTATATGTTAGACAAAGGCGCTTAGGAGGGCGAGGGCGTCCTTTAGATAGAGATGATAGATATATAGAAATGCTCAAAAAATCCTTTAGATAGATATATATAGAAATACGTCATTAAATTAAAAAGATTTATTAAAAATAAACAACGTCATCTAGTGGAGAATTATAAAATTACACAGTTATGTTGGTTGCTAATAAGAGAGATAGATGTCGCTTAAAATTAATTGATTATTTATTATTTATTTATTAATTGATTATATATTAATTGATATTATTGAATATCAATAAATATGTCATCAACATTATTATTGACATTCAATAATAATGTTGATGACAAAATTGTTTGAAAATAAAGTTTACTAAAACTCTAATAGATGGCCTTGACTGTGCCATACCGTAATGTATCTATGAGCATAACGTTTACTAAAAACGCTAATAGATGGCGTTGGCAGTACCATACCGCAATATACCTATGAGCGTAAAGTTTACTAAAAACTCTAATAGGTGGCTTGGCAGTACTATACTGTAATGTATCTATGAGTATAAAGTTTACTAAAACGCTAATAGATGGCCTTGGCAGTACCATATCGTAATATATCTATGTGCATAAGGTTTACTAAAAACGCTAATAGATGGCATTGGCAGTACCATGCTGTAATGTATCTATGAGCATAATGTTTCCTTAAAACCAAAAAAGACAAAGAGTATCCTATATGTTGCTTGAGAATATAATCTATTACTATATCAAATTTCATCAAAGTCCGTTAAATTGATTTCGCGTGATTGAAAAACAAATTAACACAGACAAAAATTCTAAAAACGGATTTTCTGGTTTCTTCTATCATTCTTTACGCTAAATCAATCAATCTTTTAAAAATACTTTCTATGTCTGTACAATTCACTCTGTTACAATTTGGTTATGTGAATCGATTAAATGAATATGCGATGTCTCCATCGCCCCTAATTTTCCTTTATTTTTTAACTCCTTAGATTTTCCGAAATCAAATTTTAAAATCTCAATAAATTACATAACGCAACATTTAATTACAAGGTTTGATTAAAGTTCTTTAAGCTAACTTTCATAAGTAACTTTTACACATTTAAAAACCTGAAGAATCCCAGTCAGAAAGTACTTGGATGGTTTTTTACAATTGTGTTTCTGAATAAACCTTTTACAATTCCCAATTTCACCATTTAATTCCGATATCGTATGGTATTAAAATCGTAAGACATTAAACCATATATATATATATATATATATATATATAAGCATATACATAAGATATTAAACCATATTACCGCCAACTTGAAATATTCAATAAGCGCTGCAAGTAACCGGTAACATGGTTTGGTCTATTACATAATGCAATTTCGCGTAATGCAATTTCGATTTCCTTATATACTATAATCCTGTATAACGCACTCCCTATAATGTAAAATGCAACGAAAAAATTGGGACTTGTACGTATATAGCGTGGTAAATAGACTCGTAAAACCTTTAAGAGAAATTGAATAAACCGGTTAAAACAATGAATATTATAATATGAGGGTTGTTAATTTAATATAATAATATAATTAAAATATAATTTATAGTAAAACAAGATTATCCGGAGTAAGATAAAACCAATGTTATATAAAGTTTTAGTGAAACTGAATCTTGTTTTATACTTGAAGTGGTTAAAAAAAACAAGTTTTGAATCACTTATATCGAAAACAATATGATTACTTTTATTTTATATCCCTTATTTTTTATATTAAGTGTGATAAACTTCTATATTTCAAAGTTTTCAAGGTATAAAAAACCTGTCAAGAGCAAGTGGAACTTGCACTATAAGGGTTCCGTGTACATTTAGGTATTTATAAACATTTAATGGCATATAATATTTCTATTAAACTATTTACAATTTAATTTTTAGAATGAAAATATATTGCCTGCTATATTGTTACAGGCGCATATTAAAAAAAATATTTTGTTGTGTGATGTAACTACAAATTAATGGCTTTCGGATTTTTCTCTCACTTGTACTGTAAGACCTTGCTTCTTGCTAAATTTCATGATTCTAGGTCGACGGGAAGTACCCTATAGGTTTTGATTCATTACGAGTGTTAAAATATGAGACATAAATGACATACCTACTTTTAGGGTTCTTCTTGATTACAGCAAGAGGCTTTAGGCCTAATTACTTGATACCTCCACCCTGAGAAAAAGAGTCATGACAGACCGACAGACGGACAACAGAGTGATCCTATAAAGTTTCCTTTTTTCCTTTTGAGGTACGGAACCTAAAAATTAATTGTACACAAAAAATAACATGTTCCATCATACTGTTATATCAAACATCGTTCATTGACCCAGATAAATATGTAAGAACTTGAATACGATATATTTGTAGTGAATGTATTCAAGTTTTGTTGTGTTCAGTTCTTGTCATTTTTATAATTGTTATATATATATATATATATATATATATATATATATATATACATATATATATAAATATATATATATATATATATATATATATATATATATATGTATATATATATATATATATATATATATATATATATTATTACTGTTGAATTGGTACGTGATTACACACTGTTAAAATGTGTATGTGTGTGTTTGTGCATGCGTGCGTGTTTGTGTGTGTGTGTGAATGTGTGTGTGTGTGTGTACGTGCGTGCGTGCGTGCGTGCGTGAATGCGGGCCTGCGTGCGGGCGTGCGTGTATGTGTGTGTTTTCATTCGGTCTAGTCCTTAAATCGCCAGATTTGTTTAAATTAGATTTCTTCCGGCTTAAAAATATCGAGTACCTGTCATACACAAGAATAATGACAAATATTTATATCTCGAAATAGTAGTTATTTATTTTCGAAGAATTTTCTTCAAATTTTTTTAAATTGTTAGCACTTTATAAGCCGAACAGTACGCCGTATGGTTATGTGACATTATTTGGTTTATTTTTCCAGGTAAAAGTCAGATTCCTTTGTACACTACTATATTATAAGGGAGACGCACTTCAATGTAATGACTGGTTTTATATGACCCAAACAATATGAATACCATATAAACTCAACAATAATATTTTACTGGGAAATCACAAAAGACATATCAAATAACAAGCTTGCGTTTTTCGAGAAAGTAAGCTTTTAGCGCGGCTGATAGTTTATTTTATTTACATATTAGAAGTAAAATATTAACGCTGGTCAGACTTTCCCGATGTTTAATGTTACATTATTAAAAACATATATCGACAATAAATAAACAGCGAGGTCACTGAACTTCTGATTATAAATTCACCGAAATCTCGAAATGAATTTTGGGTTAACAGGAAGTGATGAAATTATTGGTCTTATTTATCTACTGACTTACTATTTTAAACCTGTTTATTATCGTGTTTATAGAACCCATTAATTAATATATAATATCATATTCCTAAAAAAATATGCAGATTGATGAAAAGTAGACTTAATGGCATACTCAAATTGATCACCATTGGGATCTTGCTTGAAGGTTTATTAATTCTCAATTCAGAGTCATTTGCTATTAATTTATGACTTATAAAATGGCCCATATTGGTTTTTCTCTCAAAAACAATTTATTTAGAATTTGAAATTATAGGCCGAAGAACAACAGAGTTGTCACATCGAAGGGCTTCCTTGGGCTTTTTAGATACTGAAAGCTAAAATTTATAATTTAGACTCATTACGTGACTGGCTGTGTCCTTGACATCGTTCACGCGGAACTTTGCTTTGGAAAATAAAAGCGTTATTAACTGTAAGGTTGTAATTACATATTCTTTTCTTGTAAAGAAGATTACAATGAAACGAAACCTATGTGTTATCTCAAATGCTAGTTCCACCATTTAAAATCCCGTTAAAACTTCTTCAGTGGTTCTTATATGTTCGTTGAAAAAATAATATATTTATTACACAGAAAAGCACACAAAAATTCCAAAAACATTATTTTTATGCTCTGTTACCTTCTTAAATATTTTTTTCTAAATATCCACAAAGTAGAGACAAATCAGTTTTATAGTCTCATTATAGGTACAGAATGGGATGCCAGTAAAAATTAAAAAAAATAAGTTGGCAATTACACACAAGTTTCATTCAAGCATTGTCCGGAAATGATTATTTTCCATTCAAAAATCATCCGGATATTACGATAACTTAAATAAGCTTAATGCTTACGTTGAAAAAATTGCAATATATTATTCCAAGAACAAAAAAAATCAATTTCCTAAATACATGGGAATTTTAGTATTCCTTCATTAAATGTTGCTTACTTTAAATGCTTGCAAGTTAAAAATCACGTTTGCATATCTTGAAAAGTTACGAAGGTATTAAAATTAGTAAGAGATTTTAAATATGTTTTGTCCCCGTGAATTTGTTTTTCGAATGATTTCTATAAGCTTGACGCTTTTTTATTTCCCTAAAGTCAATAACCTTCTTCGTACGCCTTAAGTGTTTGAAAAAAACAAAAAAAAAATTTAAAAAAACTGTAACCTTACAACCCATTAAAAAACATCTCATTTTAGTGATGTGCGTACATAATATTTTGTGATATTATCCCTACGAAGTTTGTATAGGTCTCGACCGCAAATTAACGAAAAAATGCTGTAAAATAATCTTCAAATTAAATAATTTGTTCTTACCTTTATTCAAAGGGTATAATTTAAATAATCAGAATCTACTGTTTAAACTAGAATACTAGTATTTGAAGACATCATGGGACATCTACAAAACTCAATATGTGAACTATATTACTTAACTGGTTTTAAACACGGCCACCTACAATCAAAATCACATACGAATACATTTAGACAGACATCTGTCACAAAACGGTCGTAAACTGACAAACATACTCATAATATTCACATGGATATGTACATTTGGAGTTTATGACGATGCATATTTTATATGTATGATATGTTGGATGTTCTGAGATAGGGATCACGTGAGAAATAAATTATTTGCGTCTTTTATGTACCTGATGGATATCCGGAATCAGGTACCAGAATCACTTTTTGATTCTAGTCAGGTCTTGTTTATAAATACTAACATTAATTTTGCATACTATGAAGAAGGATCTATGTGTGATTCCCTTATTTACAAGTGTCCCAGAAAGCAACATTTAGCTGAAAAGGAGCGATATTCCAGATGTTCTTTTTGTCATCTGATATCTATCTTACGTGCTCAACTTTTGAGTCAAGTTACCAGTCCAAGTTAGAATATTATTTTTATAACACGGACGGTCAAAGTTCTAAAAAAACTATTGCTAGAGAGTACGATAATGGAAAACAGACCAAGAGGCTATTTTCCGACAAAATGGTCGGGTCAGATACGAAAGCTATCCCGTGTGTCTTTCAAGGAAGCCATACGATACGCCCAAAACTGGAACTGGTTGAAAGGAATTACAAAATCCCTCGAGTCGGAAACTCTAACTGGACACGACCCTAAATCAAGAGGAGATGACTAATAATATAAATTTAATGAGGGAAAGTTGCCAATAGAAATTGCGGAATCCTAGAAAGTGTGCTTTGGATTTTTTTTTTTTGAGAGCCATAACAAATGACGTAAAATTGTTTAATTACTTTGAAAAATCTATTAATTAGCTGTATTTGACAATAAAATTAACAATTGGACTTGATTTGTAGCTGTGGCACTCAAAAAATCCCCCCTGACTAGTGATTTTCACGAATTTTAAAGATGTTTCTGTATCTCGTAAATCAGAAGATTTTACTACCCAAATTTTATCAGCTGTCTAGTTATGGCCTGTTCTATCGTCTTTTTTAGCTTATCGTTACTTTCTGGAACCTGTATATGTCTAGTATTTATGCTTGATAAAATTTGTAATTTTTTTATGAGAATGTTGACATAAAAAGATTTTGAGATATAACTGTTCAGAAGAATTATGAAATTTTATTACTCTTTATCTGCATATTATTTCTTTCAATATATATAACGAACGAATTGTAAATGTTATTGTGTTTATTTTTATTATCTTTTACTAGCTTTTACTCGCGGCTTCGTTCACGTCTATTTCTATTGAGGCAGTGGAATTTATTCCTTTATAAATAACATTAAAGGTTTTGTCATGACAAGTACAAATATTCATATAGTAAGTTCTCAAAACACGCAAGCGGTATAAAGTTGCGCCATCTGGTGATCTATTATGATCTCTTTATTATTGAGTAAACAACACGGAGGTTCATTCTACAGCAGTTCTGCCTTTTCTCGAGTTTAACTCTTGTATTGACATTAAGTTTTATAAAACTTTCTCCAGCTGTTTAAGCACGATTGAGTAACAAACATCCAAACACATTTTTTTGTGATTTCAGTATTCCACGTGAGCCAAGCCATTAATAATCCGTGTGTTACTCTATCACACGAATTATCTTATTAGTCACCTTCACTTGGACGAATTATCTTATTAGTCACCTCGCGAGGACAGTGTTCACTTGGAATAGTCGACTCGCAGGATTTTATTATTCCTTTCCACTGGACCTAGTCTTGGGCATGTCGTATAACAGCATTGAAGGACATACTGGATAGTTTTCGTACCTGGTGTGATAATCCAATCAGAAAACGGTCTCGATCTATTTCATCCTATTATGTCCTCTAGCAATAGCTTTTTTATGCTACCTCCTTCGCCTCGGGATAAAATGTGTGGGTATCCTATATAGGCAGATGGTGGACATATTTCTATTAGTTTCAACTTCTGGAGTACAGATATATCAGTTCTTTAACAGCATAGGGTATTCGTACTATTCTCCGCCAGAATCAATATATCGATCTTTGTAGTATTCTCCGCCAGAACCAATACTGAATTGTTGATTTAATTATTGGAAGCTGACTGTGAAAATTAGAGAAATTACCAATGTTTCCAAAGTAATTGTTCCACAGTGGTGGCAGATAATTTATGTTTTCTGATAATTCTTGATATAGATTCTTGTGTAACGTTTATGGAGAAGCTACAGGAATAATCTGAGGGCAATTTTTAATGTACGCCCTTCCGGTATCTATAATTTGAGGAAAGGGCTTTAGTTTTTATGATTTCTGATAAAAGAAACATGTTTTTGAAACACACGTTAATGTTGTTACTTATATACTATATATATCTTACTTTGAAAACATTGTTCATTTCTCTACTTTTCATAGTCAATTACAAATAATTAAATCAACAAGTCGATTACATGGCGAATTATTAAAAAAACGAGTGTGCTTTAGACCACACGACTGAAGTAAAACTTCAAATTCACAAAATATAAACTTTAAAATGAATTTACAATTTTATTCACTTTAAACGTAGAATATTTAATGTATTGAACAAAATAATAATTTATAAAATTATTCAAAAACGAAATGAAATTACAAAATAATAAAAAAAATCACCGTTCGCGTAACGCAAGCAAACTCGCCTATGTATATTTCACGCACTGGCTGTGAGAGGAAGAGAGAAAGAAAATGTGCGCGCGCACTGCTCTCTCTTGCTCCTACAGTGTGATACAGACAATAGGCTTGCACTGTGTCTTAGATATACGAAACGTAACTGTCTATGAGAGAAAGAGAGAAAGAAAATGTGTGCTCGCACCTCTCTCTCTCGTCCCTACAGTAATATACGAAACATAACTATCTCTCTTTCTGTCTTCACTAACTTATATCTCCCTCTCAACTTCTGTTCGCATCGTCCGATCACAGTTTTCGTAACGCGCTCGTCAGTTACCAGCTTACTCCCCAAGTCAAATGTGCGTAAAGAAGTTTTACTTCAAAAAATGTGATAAAAGAAATATGTTTTAAAAGAGTTACTACGTATTACTACACTTAAAATTAACGTTTTTACTTAAAAAATTCAACTGGCTTAAACTGTTGTTACTTATATGCTGGCCGTTGTTAAGTTAGTTTGGAAAACTAATTTCCTTGGCTTTCTGAGTATAAAATATAATGAATGTAATCAATATATGTTTTTATAGCCCATCTCTTTTTCGAGACACACCATTAAATAAAGCCAACGCTAACTAAAGATTTAAACGTCTTCCACAGTATACAATAGTACCAGTGCACGTGGCACGTGGCATTGCATGCATTCGCACGTGGCAATATGAAAGCGACATGTCTTGATGCAGCCATTTATAAACAAAACCCTTATTGGGATTTGGATATTAACAATACGGTTGTTATTTAGTAGAATCAAATATTGATTACGGATAATTTAGAGTATTTCTTAAGTTTCTTCTAATTAAGATTATTTTTATTATAACGATGCGTTTAGATGTAATTATGGCAGAGAAAATATTGAATAATATCTCTAAAATATTGAACAATAAAATCTGGCTATATCAATTAAATAATATAGGCATATACTCGCATAATAAATACAATTATGGAATGTTTTGTTGCAATTATTGAATAATTTATTCTTTATTTGATATTTTAAAAATTTCGATAACTTTATTCATTTCAATATGAGTAGATCGGTATTCGTTATAAAAGTTATAAACAATTGTATTGTATACAAAAATATAAATCTACCTAAAGTATGGTGTTATTAAAACACACACACATACACAATAAAAACATTCTATTAATCCTAAAGTCCATGAACCAACATAGTGATGATAAAATCCGATAAAAAACGATGAGAAACGCAAAAGAAATGCCAGTTTCTCACGAAAACAATTACTCAACAACCCACAAAGAACTTTTTAAAACATTTCACAACAATCGGCTTCCGCACGTTTCGTAACACGAACATTACCTTGCAATATATTAACGAAAAAGATAATTAAGTGTCCATTGTCAAGGTTACTATGATTACAATGGCTATGAAAGTAAGGAAACAAATATTATATTAAATTGATAAAAATGGTTTTTAATCTTAACCGAATCCTGGTAATATCATAAAAGTGAAATGTCTTTTCATTGGTCGCTTTTCTTTCACGCTTAAACGATCCAACTTATTTCAATGAAATTTTGCAATACATGTCTGTGCAAGACGACAGGCAGTAATCAGAGTCCCGCACTTGACTGTTGCTGGATTACAGGATTCGATGTTTATCAAATCTCTTTTCACTGTTGAGTCTGGAGATAGAACGCTAGGTCGATTAGCAATGAATTCTTTTCGTTGGTGTGAGATAATGTCCTTATAAATTAAAAGTGCTTATAAAGTTGACTGTTGCTTAAACTACAGATTGCTTGAACTTGAACTGTAAAGAAGTGAACTCGAAATTGAACTGGATGTTGAACTGGTTTTGAACCGTACTGTACTGATTTTTATAGTGTTGTGACGTTTCTTATATATCATTATGTGATTCCATTTTGCGGCCGCTGGTTGTCACGTCAGGGGTTATGAACTCACAACCGTCCTATTATTGCGTTGGTTGCAGCAATCTTCGACATTCGAGATGCAGTCGTTTTCTATTCTCGGTTTTATGCATCGGGAGCGCAGTAATTTTTTATTCAGAGTTATTTCGCTCTGGCGCTGAATGTGTCAAAAAATTGTTTTCAACCAATGAAATAGTTTTTGCCGAGGCAATTAAGAAGGATGTTTTTTAAATGGTGAGGAGTAAGAGAATGTAAAAAGACGATGTTGATATCAATACATGTCAGAAAACAAAGTCCGTCGTTACGTTTCTCTGCCTGTGTGTACGAAATTTTCTTGGGACAGGTTGATTCCTGAGGAAGGTTTAATTGTATCATTTATAATATTATCTGAAAATTACCTACAAAACAAAATCATTGGTCAGAGAGGTCTTGGCATATGCTGCTTAAATCATTGGAGATATATGGATAAAATACATCGTAATAAAGTTTTCTCAAAAAGTTCTGTAATGAATTTCACAATAGCATATGTGTACATATTACATAAAATTCATAACAAAGGTTTTATTCTATGAAAAAGCAAAATTTTTTGACTCAGTTTTACAGAGCTTGCTGTTTTAATTATTTTTAAATTAAATTTTATTGTGAAATTCCTCAAATTACATAGATAAAACTTTTCTTGTATATCGTTATTTAAAAAGGTTAAAAGTTAAATGTTTTAAGAAAGCGAAATTATATGTATACATATATATATATATATATATATATATATATATATATATATATATATATATATATATATATATATGTATATATATATATATATATATATATATGTATATATGTATATATATATCCCATAATAGTATCATCTTATTTACCATACTTAGATGAAATATGCATAAAGATGGATTGACACTTACATTGTATCTTTTACATACATGTATGTGTGTAGATACAAACTTCATACGTCGTGGCTCCTTAACATTAGTCACCAATCTCTCTTGAAGTCATTAGCCTCGTCACTGACCTTAAGATGAGTACCGCCGCTCAGAGCATCCATAAAAACGACGAGCGGACTTGATTATCATAAACTTGAGAAAAAAGATATGTAATTGTAACTCATAAATCGTATAATGATTACATTTATTGTGTACTTAATGAGGGGCAGAAACTTTATTAAAAATATTTCCGATAGTAAATTGTAGACCACAACTTAATTTGATACTTTGTATATAAAACAATGATAATAAGTTTCATTTTATTCCTATAAGAAGGTGGGTATTGTAACTTTTCAAAAAATTTATCAATCATCTCATGAGAATGTCGAACATTGTCCGAAGGAGGACATCAACTGTAATCTTTAAAATGTTTTTATTAAATTGATTAGTTTCAATTTGAAATTATTAAAACAAATCTTCAGATAGTTCATCTAAAGACCATAACAAAATATCTCCAAACCAATAGAAACATTTAAAATGGACGATTGAAAAGATAAAACATTTTTTGGACAAAATTGGTGAAATACGGCCGAGAGGCAAAACTGAGCACAAATGATTCATGAATATTAAAATAGATGCACTAAACGTATTTTTCCTGTTTTTTGTTTGCATTTGTTTTCATAAAAAGTGAAGAAATAGCTGTAATATGCATGTTGACGTATAGTTTTGTTTGTGACTTAGTGTGTGGCAATTTTTTTTTGCAATGTACGACGTCTCTCTCTTCGCACTTATATGTCACATGATCGATTATGCTTTGAAAATAAAACTAGCAACAAATCGCTAAGTAATAAATAGTGATGCGCATATATTCCTGTAACTTTGTCCGCGTGGGATACTAAAATCAAGAAGTGTGTCTTAATTTTTGTTATTTAATTACGCAGTCAGATATGCAGTACATGATTCGAATTAACTTAAAGGCTATATTTTCATCCATGAAATACTATAATTTCTGTAGTTATGTAATAATAATTTTGTGACGTAATGTGTTAATAAATAATGTGTCTCGTTTATATTGTTTTTCACGTGTCTCGTTTATGTTGTCTGTGTAAAAATATTAAATATACCTTCTGTAATTTCGTTTAATTTTGGTATTATGTTACTCATCAGAAATATTTTATTTCAGTTTTTCTGAATATTAATGGATTCATCTTGTTGTACATCGGTCAAAGCTATTTTCCTCAAAAGTCATTGACAAAGGATGTTGTAAAGTCGAATTTTCATTTTCGGGACATTGTTAAGGTGTGGGTGATATTTCTTAAAGTCACCTTGCTGCATATCAAATGAAAATTTATTTCGAACGCGATAACAAATATATAATATGATTTGAATGTATTTATGCTATAAAAAATTAGAAATATTGCTTCTATCCTTATGACCTTGCAATCTATCGATCAGAAAAATTAGGAAAACCACTTTGAAGTCCAATATTGATAGCGAGAGTTCATTAAAAATTATCATCTGAAGTTACCACTTAAAGTACAGCCGATTGCAAACAAATTATTATTGTTAAAAATTCTTCATATTATAATAGTTTCTTACCCATAATGTTATACATTTGACATAGTTTGATACATTTGACATATTATGTTATACATTTGACATAGTTACATTTGACATATAATAGTTTCTTACACATGATGTTATATTTGACATAATGTTACAATAGTTGTTTTCGGGTATGGGGAGATAATCGCACCCAAACGAGAGAATGTTTCTATATAAGTAATTTTAAACTTCAATAACTCGGCAAACAGACATAGTTCTGCAATCGTATCATTGTTTTAAAGAGGAAGTTTGTGCCAGAACTTAATTTGTTGTACTTGTACTGTGATCTGATATCCGCGGTGGCCGGATGCCGCAAACGGCGCACGTTCAAAGTGACCACGATTTTCTACCGATAGATATGGCATTTGCAAGAGATATACAAATAATTTTAAAACTACACGAACGTTACTTCTTATACACATTTATTCAATATATGTAAATGGTAAATTAATTAAACGACTCATAACAAATATTTTATCTAATTTCAATATTTTCTAAATGATTGATATTTCCACAAACATAACTGCGATATTACGATTCCTTTATGTACTAAATCAATGGATATCACATTGATATAGTACATAAAGGAATCGCAATTATTTTTACATAAAGGATTGTACAATATGATTAGTACATATTGATACATATTGACATTATTATTATTATTATTTAATACATATTGAAATTGATAAGTACATAAAGGGAGAGTTCTAAATGAGTCAATATCAACTTTATGTTTACTAGTACAGTGAGACATTTTTAACATAGATAACGGATTATTCAGAAATACAGTTACGTTAAGAAAGTAGTAGTTTGGAAAATGATAGGATGACCTTTTAAATACTGCTCGGTGCCCCGATATCATTGCTTAGTTCATCTCACTACATGATGTTGTCAATAAATATCCTGTTTGTTATTTTATTTTGTTTTTTGTTTTTAAATTAAATAGTTTAAAGAGCAATTTGTTTTGACCAATCATTATTCATTTTTTAATAAACTTGATTTTTTACTGTGCCACCTTACGGGTTCTTCCCGAAGCAGTCTTTTGCGCCCTTACTTGTTCAATTATCTTAATTGGTTACAATGCGAATATAAATTACCCATACGTCGCATTTTGTTTCTTCATCTTGAAATATATTTAACAAGACTAAATTATATTAATACTATATTAACAATGAAACAAAATAACATAATTAACTTTAACTTCATAAAAGTATTTAACTATATTTACTCATTTATGTAACTAAATTAATTAAAGAACATATCTATATTGAGAAAGTATTTTACAAAGGCTATGGGTATGTGAATGATTTGAAACTTACGATTAACAAAAGAGTAAATTAAATCAATAATTATTAAGAAGCAAAAAGTTTTATGCAATATAACGTATCGTTAACTTTTTTGGTCTGAACAATTGATGACCGCTCTTTGCTACGCACACAATTTATTCTGTTCTTCAAGTCAATAGCGTTATCCAACTCATTATTATCAGAAAAAACAAGTATCTTCTTACTGATCTGATTGTTGTAATACTGATACATAGCTATGGCTTGTAGAAGATGTCTCGTGTGATAGCACTGATGTCGAATACGACTCCATGTAAAACACGCCATCACAATTATCAGACGAATAAGTATCTTCTGACGGATCTAACTATTATAATACTGATACATAGTTTTAGCTTGTAGAAAATGTCTCATATGGCAGCACCGATGTCCAATATGACTCCGTGTAAAACACAACATCACAATTATCAGAAGAATCTGGTGGAGCCGACTGTTCTAATATTGATACGTAACTATGGCTTTTAGAAGATATCTCGTATGACAGTACCGATGTTCGATATGATTCCATGTAAAACGAAATATCATAATTATCAGACAAATAAGTATCTTCTAACGGATCTGAATGTTCTAATATTGACACATAGCCATGGCTTGTAGAAGGAATCTCGTATGATAGCACCGATGTTCGATATGACTCCATGTAAAACCCAACATCACAATTATCAGACAAATAAGTATCTTCTAACGGATCTGAATGTTCTAATACTGATACATAGCTATGGCTTGTAGAAGGAATCTCGTATGACAGCACCGATGTTTAATATATCTCTGACATTTGTATGTCTGATTCGCATTTTCTAAATTATACGAATATTCTTGTGAATCGCATATGTTTAGAAGACATAAGTTTATGAAATGCTAGAAGTTTGAATAGGTATGGTCAAAGATTATATTGACTGCTTGTTTTGATTCGTATCTGATTAAGAAACGTGGAATTTCTGTTCTTGGAGATAGTTTAATAATTAATATTAAAACGATTCTTAAGCAAAACTTGTCCATTTATTATGTAAACAGCATCGCATTTTAATTCAACTAAACTTGCCATTAGGGGTTTTCTTAAACACTACGTAATAATCCTTATTTAATGAAAAAAGATTTTTGGAATTTTGTCACGGTATTTTTACAATTATTTTTATATTTTTCAAACTTATTTTATTAATCTTTAAGTCTTAATTGTAGACTTGACTAATTTCGAGATAGGTAGGCATTTTTTAAACTTCTCGACATTTTTAATTCAGCTGGTGATTTTATATTTTATTTTTCATTGGATTGATTATGTAACAGAGCTAATAATGGATCTTTATTTCTTTCATAAGACTGTTAATTATTTTAAATGCTGATTTAGCTTCACCATTTAATTTAGGAAAATTAAAGCCAATTGTTTAATGTTCTGTATCCAATCTAAACAAAAACTTCTGGATCCTTTTGAATTTAATGGAGGATCATTTTAATATGCAGATAACTCTATATGAGAATGAAATTAATGTTCTATATCCAATCTAAACAAAAATTTCTGAATCCTTTTGAATTTAATGGAGGATCATCATAATATGTAGATAACTCTATATGAGAATGCAATTAATGTTCTATATCCAATCTAAATAAAAACTTCTGAATCCTTTTGAATTTAATGGAGGATCATTATAATATGCGGATGACTCTATATGAGAATGAAATTAATGTTCTATATCCAATTTAAACAAAAATTTCTGAATCCTTTTGAATTTAATTGAGGATCATCATAATATGTAGATAACTCTATATCAGAATGCAATTACTGTTCTATATCCAATCTAAACAAAAAATTCTGAATCCTTTTGAATTTAATGGAGGATCATCATAATATGTATATACCTCTATATGAGAATGCAATTAATGTTCTATATCCAATCTAAACAAAAATTTCTGAATCCTTTTGAATTTGATGGAGGATAATCATAATATGTAGATAACTCTATATCAGAATGCAATTACTGTTCTATATCCAATCTAAACAAAAATTTCTGAATCCTTTTGAATTTAATGGAGGATCATCATAATATGTATATACCTCTATATGAGAATGCAATTAATGTTCTATATCCAATCTAAACAAAAATTTCTGAATCCTTTTGAATTTGATGGAGGATAATCATAATATGTAGATAACTCTATATGAGAATGCAATTACTGTTCTATATCCAATCTAAACAAAAATTTCTGAATCCTTTTGAATTTAATGGAGGATCATCATAATATGTAGATAACTCTATATGAGAATGCAATTAATGTTCTATATCCAATCTAAATAAAAACTTCTGAATCCTTTTGAATTTAATGGAGGACCATCATATGTAGATAGCTCTATATGAGAATGCAATTGCGTGAAAATATTGCTTTTATTATTGTTATCAGTTTGGCAGATATGCCAGTTCTGCAAACATCCCAAGTTGTGATAGCGATCTTGTTCAAAGTAACAAAAACGTTTTCACGATTGCCGTACAAATTCAAATTTGTATGCAAAGATGTCTATCGGTTCTTTGAAGAAATGATAAATATCTTTGCATTCATTAAGAACACATAAAAATACAGGATGCCGAAACGAGATGTGGATAAAAAAACGTTAGAATTTCCTGTTTAACTAACGTTGAGTGATTGTAGTTTAACCGGATAAACTTGATACGAGATAAACTCAGTTACCGCACATCCCATTATTGCTGAGGTGACTGGAGCATAGCCATATTTTACTAGAATACTTGACAGTTGACAATAATGATATTGCAATTATTTGCACTACTTATTGATAACAGCATTCGTAAAAAAATTTATTTTCATAAAATTGTCAATATTTTTGCTCGCGTTGCCTAGTCCTCATTAATGTTATAAACGCCAAAGTTGGTATGTGTGTTACTTATAGTTTTTTATTAATTCAACAGAAATTAAATTAAAGTTATATATATATATATATATATATATATATAAATATAAATTTAATTTAATTATATTAAATTAAGCATGTAAATAAAATATATACTAATTTTCCGAATATTTTTTTTTATTTTACAATAATGTTATAAATTATTTCTTAAGCAAACGAATTCACGGATAGTCGATGTTACTAATATAAATTCGATAACATATTTGTCTCCTTTATTTGGTTTCTAATCATTTAGTAATCAATTGACGATTCTTATTTGGCAATGTTTGGTACATTGCCAAATAAGAATCGTCATCAACAATCTTAGCGCACGTGTAGACTGTGTTTGAAATTAATGTAGAGCCTGAAAATTCTTTATAATTCACTTTCCCATAGATAGTTTTTTGATATATTTGTTTATTCGCTCTAAATTCTGGAATATAACATCTGTTTTTAGTTTCATTTATTAGAAAGTGAAAAATTATAAGCTGTATGTCATCAGGCTGAAATTATAGTGGCAAAACAGTGACAAAAATGTAATAAAATTCGGAGAACACTGCTTAAAAGTGTAAGATAGAGATGCACTTAATTGAAATTCGGAGAATACTGCATAAAAAGTGTGAGATAGAGATATACTTAATTCAAATTCGGAGAACACTACTTAAAAAGAGTAAGATAGAGATATACTTAATTCAAATTCGGAGAACACTACTTAAAAAGTATAAGATAGAGATATACTTAATTTAAATTCGGAGAACACTGCTTAAAAAGTGTAAGATATAGATATACTTATTTCAAATTCGGAGAACATTGTTTAAAAGTGTAAGATAGAGATATACTTATTTCAAATTCGGAGAACATTGTTTAAAAAGTGTAAGATGGAGGCTTATTTATGGACTGACCATTACGGGTATTCTCCCGATTTATGTCCGAAACCGACAACTGATATCGTTTGGCGAACGGGGCGGAAGCGTCGCGCATAATTAAAATAATTCTACGCTGGCGGAACCGTAGGGTACATGTGCAATACCTTATAAGAACTAATTATTAATAGTTCATTTGTTAATAGTTTATTAGTTTATAATTAGTGTAAGTACTTTGACAGTCAAAGGTCATTCATATTAGACCGCGAATGGTACCCCTACATAGCCAGACAACTTAACAACATCTTAGTACAATTATTCTCAAAGTGTCAAAGCTGCAGTGACGAGATAATGACCATTTAGGAAACTCTAGAACATTCTATAATTTCCAAAATTATTACGAGAACCTTCCGTCTCTGCTAGTCAGCACATCACCAAACGTCTCCACAGCTAAGTATCAAAGCTTTTGGTGATACTAATAATTAGTTATGTACAAATATATTTTATGTTATACACGGTGTCCAGGAATAGATGTCGGACAAAGAAAGACGCTATTCTTTGGCTATAAGGGAATAACCAATCAACTAGTTTTCAGTCAACGAATAACGTTTTTCTTTGTCCGAAACTTATTCCCGGACGCCGTGTATATTTGGTTAAAAATAAATTTCAGCCGATAATGTGTTTTCAACTAATATTTAATGAATATTTTCAACTAATACTTTATGAGTATTAATGAGTAACAGTCGAAAATAAATTTTCATGTTTTTAGTGTTCCATGGCGAAATTGCTAAAATAGGAGTCTAATAAAATCAATTGTGTGTCCGTCCGTCTGTCTGTCTGTCCAACTGTTTGTCCGTCATAGGCGATTTTCTCGGAAACTATTCGACGTAAGCACAGAGTTGGGGTATAGTAACCAGATTAGAGACGTGAAGTATATAGAATGTGCATTTTACTGCTGAGAGTTAATTCCGGATAGAGGGGGAGGGGGAAGCGGATAAGTTTGAAAATAGGAAAAAATTCTATCTCGGTTATAGTGTGGGGTATCAAATGAAAGCTTATCGAAATACAAATTTAGTCCTTTTGTTTTTTACACATTTTTAGGGGAAAATGCTTAAAAATTGCTGGCCCTATTCTTATCACCGGAAGAATCTGAAAAAAATATCGTGAACATTGGGAATTAGGTATAGATTTAAGGATAATTATCAGGATAGAAAAATTCTAGCGCAATAATATGAAACATTTAATTGTTCATTTCCTTATAACTGCCATAATTGTTCATTTCCTTAAAACCATTGGTTTTAGAGAAAAAAACATTTTCTACAAAAAATATTTCTCACGATGTGAGGAATAACATTTGTTCTTACACGTTTTTCGACTTTTTTATTCGATTCAATTGAAACGTCCCCTATTCAGCTTCGCGCATACACGATGTGATACTGCATTGGTGCGCTCGGCGGTGAGTAGCGTAGTAGATGGGCCTTTTTTAAGCACAAAGCAATGCACTCCGCATTACTATTCATAACAGCAATTAAAAGGTTGATTGTATGGAACACTATCGGTGCAGGTATAGCTTGCACTTCATCGATTTTTTGTAATAAAATAACCAAAAAAAATTATTAATTTGTAACTATATCAACAAAAAACGCTTACATTTTGTTTCAAATAGAAATAAATAAAAGCGAGGAGAGTAGAAAAACAAATTTATAATAGCAATAGGAATATTGACGATATCGGAATATGAACAGTAAACATCGATATTAAGTGCATCACTATTCAACAGTAAATTGAGATTATTTTGGTGTCTGCACTGCGCTATTTCGAACTGATGGTAAAACAACATTAAAATTATGCAAACTTTCCCAATTACGATCTAAATATATATAGTTGAGGTAGCTTATATCCATGAACATATAGATAATCTAGAGAAAATTGATTTAAGTGATTCGGGAACAGGAATATACTCATCTCGAAAAATTAAAGGTTGAGTTTTCAAAAGTTTCACCTCCTCTCATTTCAGGATGCAGTTATCTCACTTAAGGGAATAAGGAATAAGTTATAGTAGCTCAAAAAGAAAAACAAATAAAACCCTGTGCGTCTTTCCGTAACTGTCTCACTTATATGTCGATAGTTTTCATATAAGATATTTAAATGAAAATTTTATACAGCGAAAACGATATACTCAAAATATTATTTTTAATTTTAATGTGTTATATAAATAAATTGAAAGAGCAGGTTTTAAGGGTTAAAAATAATTCTTTTCAAAAATTTTATATGTAACATTAGAGCAAGTTACTACATCATTCTATTTGGGCGAAGCAGCGAGGCGTAATTAGTTTTTACCAGTTCTATAACGATTTTCCATAAAACTGTCAAAGAAAGTAACTTTTCCTGTTATTTAATTGAGTCATTTTAGGTGATGTCGGACCGGACAGGTTACATGGTTTTAACGCATGGCTTTACTTGCGTGAATATTTATTCTGAAATACGTTCCTCATGATATAGAACGTACGAATGCTTGTCAAGATCGGTTAAATAATGAAGGCATGAAAGTGAAACAAAGAAATAAATAAATAAAATCTCTTTATCATTTATAATATTAGTTATCTGGGATAAAAAGTAAAAGACTGTGTCTTTGTTTATAAGCTACATGCTATATATATATATATATATATATATATATATATATATATATATATGGGGAAAATTTTAATAGAGATCACTTGGGTAACTAAGACCCGAACTTAAGATAAAAGTAGAAACTAAATTTCTCATTTATTATATCAGTTATGTGGGATCAAATGTATCCTACTGTGTATTATTATATCATCATTTATTATATCAGATATCTGGGATAAATGTATCCTAGGTTGACGGTACACATGGAGAAAATTTTCAGAGAAATCAGTTGAGTAACTAAGCCGTGAATCCGAAATAGACTTTCGCATTTATAATATTAGTTATCTGAGATAAAAATGTTATACAATATTATAACAAATATATATAATATTTGTTTCTAACATACACGCTATGTATGAGAAATATTTTTATAGAGATGAGTTGAGTAATTAGGCGGGAATCAGAAATAAACAAACAAATTCACTTACGAAATTATGAAGTTAGATAAAATATATTCTATTTTATAATTATTTTCATGATAAATGCTATATTAATACCATATTTTCATGAAAATTAGTAAAATAATTAAGACGTGAATGTGCGAAAGACAAACAAGTTCATTTTCGCATTTATAATATTAGTAACTAATTTCATTTGTAAAAACATATCTAAATATATTATTTCTAAAAGGTGTTTTTTGGTCGAGCGGCTAACTACTGCACCAAAAAAAATTAAAAAAATACCCACTTAAAGCTTATGTTTTCTACTTTGGGCGAAAAATATAAAAAAATTCGAAAAAAATATTTTTGTTAATAAAAAAATTAATTTTTATAACAATTGGCATGAGCGCCATCTGTGGGCGAGACATCAAATATCTTAGCCAAATTGTATACTTGGAACACGCTAGATGGCGATATAGTGCGAAGACTTCGCACGGGTCAGCTAGTATAAAATATAATTTTAATTTAAAAAAAGGACTGAAAAATAAAAAAAATATCTTTTAATATAAAATAAGCGTGGGGTTCTCTCAACTTCCATCTTTGTAACAAGCACTCCACGCTTTTTTACATAAAGTTATTTTTTTAGCAATTCCTTTGTTCTTTCTTTAGTTTATTTAAGAAAATTAAGTTATACCAAGTTGTGAGACATCCTTTTGCTCTTAACCAATATCTTTATATTAAAAGATAGTTTTGTGTTTCATATTGCTACAAAAGCGTGCTTTTTAGTTTTATAAATTAAAATGTTCTTTTCTAAATTTTTAGTTAAGTAGATAAATAATTCGGACCTCTGGAGAGGGGTGAAAATGTAATAAAAAATTATATATACATGTGTTTATATACATGTGTATATATATGTAACCAATTCATCGACTCTGTATGAATTGTGTGAATATAGTATGAATAACATAAACTTTACTTGTGATGTAACCTGAACGCTGTCCCTGAATTAAATCTGATGATAAAAATTTACATAGAATATAAACCGTGAAAAAAACATAAAGATCGCTTGAAAAGCTTCAAAGCTCCATAAGCGGTAGAAATGCCAAATTTTCGTTACACATTCGTCAATGTTAGTGCAGTATTTTTGTTTTAAGACATAGATGAAATACAGTTTTGTGCTGGATAAATATGTGAAACTGCGAGTATAATGAAA
Organism: Druceiella hillmani; assembly: GCA_039881145.1. NCBI lineage: Eukaryota > Metazoa > Arthropoda > Insecta > Lepidoptera > Hepialidae > Druceiella > Druceiella hillmani. The sequence continues at coordinate 17,596,188 of JAYKKI010000024.1, forward strand.
ATACTTCTTAAAGCCGGCCATATTATCAATGTGACTGAATTTCATTCCCAAGTAGAAGCTGTGGCTAGCATAGTCGCTAATATCAAAGACAAGCACATGGTTAAAACGAAACGTGGAAAATAAATCTTCATAGATAAGGAAAATTGCAGAAAAATTATTTATTAACAATTTGACAAAAATTATTATTTACATCGAAATACAAAATTGGACGTACGTAATTTTTATGTACGCGACAGAAAATAGTAAACAATATGTACTCTTAATTATAGTATATGCTCTTAAGGATTTAGCAAAAAAAAAATACAATAGCAAAACCAAAAATTTAAAAATTTATCACCAGATTGCACTTACAGCATCTTACATGGTTCTTATCGTATTTTCACTAATAATTTTTTTAATTTTTATATTTCGAATGACCGCCAATACTGTTTATTTCATTTTAATTACATATTCGGAAAACGTAGTAATATTTACAAACGGCTAGATAATAAAATGTATGCTTTTAAATCAATTTATAAAAATACAAAAACCAGTCAACGCGTATTTGTAAAAAAATGTTTGTTACCACTGGTTAAAGAATTATCAGCAACAAACAATTTGTTTCTTCTACAAGACTCAAGATCCGAAGACGACAGAGAAAATGACCCTTAAACTATTTAAACTGAACAAGGATAATCTAGAAGACCATCTTATTAACCCATTATGTTACTTCGAACTACTCGTCATTATGGAGAGCTCGCCGGGGGACTGCAATCTTTGCGAGGATGCAAGGTCATTGCCACGCGGACCACTCGTACCTGTGTTGCGCCGACGGCCTTGGGATTTTCTGTGGGAAACCGTAGGTTGTACTGAGGTACTGTTGTACGTATCTTATAACCGGTAACATCAATAATTATATTTACATCATAAAATGGTAAAGTCTGCTAACAACTGTTCGTTCAAAAATTATTTAATTGTAATGAAACTTTAAGTCAATGTTTTAATTGTCACTGATAAGAGTCATTCAAAATTTGATATGTCTCGTTAAGTATAAGTAAAATTTATCCTACGAGAATATCGCATACTTTAAGGTCTCATAATGTATCTATTACATGATTTAGAAATGTTAACCTGTTTTTTTCAACGTTTAAATCTGGTATAGTACCTTGTTTATGGCAAATTTTCCAAAAATTATCAAATTTAGAATGGACGCTACACTTTTTAGATAAACTTTAGATAAATGACTAGTGACGCTAGTTTTAGTAACGCTGAGTATTTTTATCTAGATATTGTCAGCAACAACCCTAGAGCTGTTGTAGATAAAATTCTGAAAAAAATAATTTTGAAATTTTTAACTTACCATTGGAATTTAAAAACTTTCACCTTATAATTGGACGATAAAAGAAATTAAAAAATTAAATAAGTACTTTGTTTTTTTTTGAATTTCCATATAAATAGTTTTGAGTATTTTGACTATTGAATACCCGACTCGTTCGAAGATTAATTTTCATCATTTTCGTCTGCGCCGAAGAGACATGGACGTTGCATGAAAGTGGGAGAGAAAAGATAGATGCACTGGAAATATGGTTTTGGAGAAGAATGCTTAGGTATCGTGTAGAGATCGTGCGAGTTCTTTATTAATGCATCCATACTCCAAGAACTTGGTATCAGCGTTTATCTAATATTGTACAAATTCGCACAATAAAAATTCTTCGGCCACATGTTGCGGCATAACAACGATCATATTGAACGCCTGATGATACAGGAACATCAGGCGTTCAATATGATCACATGATACAGGATGGACAGGAAGCTACATGCAGGAGAGTACGGATGAGATGTGTAGATAAGGTTAAGATGTTCCACGGACGTTCCGCTATATGAGTGCACTTGGAGAGCAGCTGAAAGTGAGGAATGGAGAGGTATCCTATGGCGCATCACTCATCTGCAAGACACTTGACTGGTGATCACGATCGCTCTGCGTCAAGTTTGTAACAAGCTGTCAAGTGTGTAACGACTGAGAAGAAGAGCATATCCTAATCCACGTAGGAATGGTTTATGTTATGATTACGCCAAATTTTTAGTTTCTACGTGAAATTGTTTCCGAGAAAAAAGTTATGATAAACAAACAAGTGGAACCTTAAAAATGATCTATTCTAACATATAAAGCGAAACGTTTGTTTGTTTATTATTTTGCTAGCATTAATCTCTGGGGCTGCATGTCTGATTTCAAAACGCTACGATTCATAGCAACAGAGCAGTAAAGATAAATGTAACATAAGTCGGGGAACTCTGCTTAAAACGGTGCAAAGTCGATAAAGACAGGCTTATTTATTGACTGATTATCCCGAGTATTCCTGTGAATATACCACTGACCCCGACGACTGGTATAGTTTGGCAAACGAAGGGGAGGCGTTTAGTAGGCAGTAAAGCGCGTATTATTAAGATAATTCCACACCGGTGAAACTCCGAGGTATAGATAGTTTTCTTTAAAAAAAATTCTGCTAAATCTGCAACAGTTTGTAAGCAGCTTAAGTAATTTGTTGATTTTATCGTGAAATTCAATTATTTACCTTCTGTAGCTGACATAATGGTCATCTGGAGGTTTAAATTGTTACCAAAATGTGCCATGTTTTACAGGTCATACACCGGTTAAGAGATTTGTGATACAATTTTTTGCTACATATTTTGATGCGTATCCTTTTTAATATACCAGTAGGTTTACAGTAGAAGCTGTAGCAATAAATACGTTTTTAGTATTACTGAGGGGAGGGGAGAAAATCTTGATATAGATTTTCTTCGGATTTCTCTTGAAAGTATAACATAAAAACTATGTATAATATTTTTTGATCTGAGCTTTCTCAATGGAGAAATCATTTATTTTTCAGTAACAAAACATTTAAACGTTTTATTATTATAAATAGGATCTTCTTGAAAAGAAACTGAAGAAAAAACGGCGTAATCTACATTGTCGTAACATTGTTGTTTTGTGACCCGCATGATTTAGATAGACATACACATTTTAGAAAGGAACCCCCCTCCGCCCTATTGTAAATAGTCGCACAAAGTCACCGCACCCGGTGTGTATGCGCTGCACAAAATTTAACCCTTTAGCTAACGATGTATTTTGAAAGCAGGATGAGATAGATTTCATTTATTATAATAAACATATTCTGTATTTATGAAACAAAAGAAGCCAGTCTGCTCTAATCATTTTAATAAGATAACTACCATTGAAATGTGTAATTTTCTATGAAGATTTAAAAATATCCTGAAATATGTCATTTGAACTAAAACAGTTTCTTTCATGCAGAATGTCATCTGCGCTATTCTCTTAAGGATAAATGGAATTAGTCTTAACATGTCGCTCAAATAAAATCTGACTGAGACCAAAACATGCTAGATTAACTGTATTGCCAGCTTTCAAGCTTTAAAACTGAATTATTTACCATTTCTGAATGGACCACATTCTTATAAGCCACTTTCTTGTCTAGCAACTAGCATGCGATTAAAAGTATCGCAAGATGCTAATGTAGTTGTAATATGTTGTTCTGTTGCACTTATTTTAGTCTATGGATACGGTATTCTAATCCGGTTATTAAATGGCCGTGGATTTAAAATTGGTTAGATCAAGCATATTACACTTTATTTTATTATTAATTATGATGGAAAAAATCAAACACAGGGATCTCCAATTCAAATGTTTTTAAGGATTTAAAAGATTTTAATTACTAAAACAAAATAAATATCCAAAATCTCTAACATGGAATCACGAAATTAATTAGGAAGCCGAAAGGACTTACTTCATGGTAGGCATCGAAAAGAATACTTTTACCGCTTTCTTATATGAAATACAAATAATTCGAAGTTAAATTAATTTTCGGGTTATTTTTTTCTTATTTACTTATGTACAAGTAGAATGATCGAGAGCGAAACAGATGATTATCTTTTCCGCGCCCCGCTAAATTCGCCTCCCCTCTAAGCTGTTATCATGGTATTTATTATCGATGGCGTCTCCAGAAAACCTGCCGTAAAATGGAGAAAAGCTTGTACTTTTGTGATTTCTACTAATTGGTAAAGTATTTAAAGTACATGAATATAATAAATTAAAAATAATAATACAGATAAATTTATAAACGATTAAAACTTTAAATTGAATCATATAGTTAGCGAAAAATTATTTGGCTGCGTTTGAATTAAATGTGCATTGAAGATGGATAATTATGATTCTTTGGAGCAATATGCATCGATTAAATGCTTGCCTATAATTTTGAAGGATACGTTCACTGCCAATGACGAAAAATAAACAAATAATTCAAAAATAATTGTTTAATTACATTTTTTAGGTTTTTAAGTCTCTATATATTATTTCTCAAATGTATTTATATTGTAAATAGCGCCATCTCTTGACAATCTGTTTAAGTAAATATTATATATTTTTCCTTACTAAATTATTTTTGATATTATTAAATATTTATTGGGCTAGAAAATTTATGACAAATAAAACAATTTTACTAAAAATAGGCCACGGAAACCTATGCAAACTGTTTAACTAAATAAAACACTTTTCATTTGTTTATTTTCAGTTTATATTACCATTTGGTGACTTGCGAATTATTCGCACGGGTCAACCAGTATTATTTATTTCAACCATTACACAAACCATAGAATTTCTTCTGGAATATCTTCAATTTCTTCCTTTTTCTTATAATTATTTTCCCTTTCAAGGTTAGTCGGAAACTGTGACAATCTTTTATAAATTTCTAAATCGTACACCCGTAGATGTGTGCTTAATTTTAGACTAGGGCTCCAGCCTCGAGTTTTGACGACAGAAGTAATTATAGCTAGGGTAATTCTACAAGTAATCTCTCTATAGTCTCTCCGTTTTTCTTTTAATTATTTTCTTTTTTATAATTCTGTAAATTATAAAACCTGGAGATGTGTGCTTAATTTTTGACTAGGGTTCCAGCCTCGAGTTTTGACGACAGAAATAATTATAACTCGGGTAATTCTATAAGCAATCAACTTTTATTAAAAGCACATTTTGAAATGACACGCGTTTCTGTCGTATTACAAATGTACGTACGCACGTATAAGGACACGTTACGGGTCGCTAATCTTGACCGATATTTGTGACTCTTTTGTTTGAATAATATTCATCAACTTTTATTAAAAGCACATTTAGAAATGATACGCGTTTCTATCGTATTACAAATGTACGTACACACGTATAAGGACACGATACGAGTCGCAAATCTTGACCGATATTTGTAACTCTTTTGTTTGAATATTGAATATATTTGGTGTTATTTTTGTAGAAATTCATTATTCACAATTAAATGAAACTACGTGATGTAGTATTATTTCTACTTTCTTTAAATTCTTTACCACGACCTAGGTTTCGTTGTATTACCACATCTTCAGGTGCCCACCTGAAGATGTGTAATAGAACGAAATCTAGGTCGCGGTAAAGAACTTAAAGAAAGTAGAAATAATACATCACGTAGTTTCATTTAACTCTTTTGTTTATTAATTGGTTAACGACCTGAATAGATGCTTATTGATGTTCATAACAATTTATAATATTAAAAGTAGTTTAATTTTTATAGACAATTTCGTCGACCTCTTGCTCCATCACTCTGTTTGCTGACGGTTTTTGAAACTTTTCCTTGCAATTCTTTTATTAAGAAACAATAATAAATAAGACCTCTGATTTTACCAACGTTCTTTAAATTTATTACTTCTGAGACAATCTGGCGATCGACCATGCGAGAAATCATGCGGCTGAAACGGGAACGACCTGAGATCTGTGGAGATTGTCTAGTTTGAAAAAAAAACTTACAACTAACGACCTATTTTCCTCAATGTTAGAGTGTAGGTGATCATTTTTAGTTTAGTTTAAACGTCACGGTATAAAAGTCATTTAGAGAAAAAGTCACGGTAGAAAAGTCACAAATTTATTAAAAATAAAAAAAAATTGCGTTGGAGATGGCCGCATTTGTTTTTTTACAATCACAATTACCTTATAATAATGAAGCTAAGAGGAAAGTGCTATTTTTCGTTTTCGTACGTAAGTTTGTATGTAACCTTAATGGATCTAAATGGATATACTAATTTTTATTTTGTGTATATAGAAACTTAGTTTTTCTATTTAGTCTTAATTTCAATTTATGTACGTATATATATATATATATATATATATAGAAATTAAACCTGACGCACACATCGACACTTGGCCTTAACCATTGACCATGGAAACACGAAATTTACAGGCTATGGCTTTTAATAATATAAGTGCTTGCTAAGGAAGCGCTTTTTTGAATTTCATCCCTAAGGGAATGAAAATAAGTAAATGTTTTTTAGGGTTGCAAGGAATAGTTCGCAAACCGGGGTTATTTCTACAGTTAAACATTTTTATTTTATTTAAATATGTACCTAAAATAACCTCATGTTGAAAGTTTCTTTGATGTGTTAACATAACTTTTTTTTAAGACTGGATGAGAATAAACATTTTTTTTATAAAGAGGAAAAATCCGCCCGTACATTTCACTCGAAGTAAATTTATATAACTGAACTTTTTTGAGTATTTACAATGTCTTGTTAAATTATATTTATTATAACGATTTATATTTTTAATTTAATTTATAAAAAATGTATTTATATAATAATCATTTTATTATTTATATCTTTAATTTAAAAACATACCCGTGTGCCGGATACATCCGGGTACATGAGTACATCTTCATTTACTCAAGTCATTATTGCTCATTAGCCACAAGTCTGTTTTCTGCTGGAGATTATAAGCTATTCGATAGTGAATTTGTTTATCTATTGAACAATCCATTTTGTTGTCAAATCCTAAAAACAATTTGTCGTAAATAATTGTATTTTTCTTTCAATAATCGTATTTTTCTTTCAAAATGCACTGGTTACAAGAATATTTGAATGAGACAATGGTATACTAGTTTAGCTGTCATGCAATGATGAAGGGATTTGGTGAACGGATACGAGCTACTCAGTACTCAATTATCAGGACTGATTAAATATTGCACGATACATTAAAAAATAATGCAACAAAGGAAATATATATACTCAGTATTTTTAGTACAGTACTAAATATTAATAATTCAAAGGTTCTTCTATATTCTGCACCCTATATATTTTCGGGTACCATTTAGATAAATCAAACAGTAACTAACTTCAAGTTGTATTTTTGTAACAAGTGTACAATGTCAAGCTGCAAAAATAAAATATATATTTATTACAATGGAATTCTGAGTACTGACATATGAGTATATCCAAACAAGAACTTAATGGTCGATTAAATGTGTACAGTTAGAAAAACAATTCGGATTAGATTATCTTGAGTTCAGACTACGAGCGTATACAACCACCTTCGAATATCATTGACCCAATGCTTAATGCCGGCATCGAGATATAACTGTACGGTACGCGTCACATTCTTGGTATCGTGCTTATGATGAGAAAGAATATTTAAATGAGGCAGTAATCAGATTTAGCATTCTTAGGGTCGTTTGTTTCAAAAGGAAAAATGGGATAGTTAACGTTTTTCCTGTGGTGGTCACTGGTTTTTCTGTTACAGCCATTTTTCTCACAAATAGTCTGTTTTAAAAACCTGTCATTTTACGTTATGATAAATCATATTAGAAAGGCCAAATAAAGATTTTTTAAAAATTTATGTAGGGTACTTGTTGGAAGAGCTGATTACAAGGTTTCCAAAACTAATTTTTTTCAGTGTTTTATTTGTTTTTCTGAAAATATTTAATTTCGATTGCATTATTTGCTTTAGCGATGTCTAATGTTTGTTTGTTTACGCAATTGTTATTGTAAGTATACGATTACGAAGTGACTCTTGCCTTCTTTGAAATTAATATATTCTAAACTACTCTCTATAACTCACCGGCTGCATCATTAGCTAAAGTCACACGATTATTCGCATTTATATAGCCTTCATTTCCAACGAGTAAAACTCGTACACATTTTTTTTATTTCAGCACTTTTTAAGGTCCCGTGCTCCAAAAGGAATAATCCAGAATCCTTATGAGATCATTAACGTATCTGTCTGCCTATTTGTCACAGCCGTTTTTCTTAGAAACCGCCTGACGAAAAAACTTGAAATTCGGCATAACAATAAAGCATATTAACTCCCATATATTTTAATAGGTAAAACTCAAAAATATTTATATGAAAATTTTAGGGGTAGCAAATTAAGTACGCGATTTTGTTTTTTAATTCCATATATAGCATGGAATTAAAATTCCTCTGAGAGAGCTAATAATAATAATAAGGGCTTCAAAAATATTTTATGTAGTGTATCTTCTTTAATATTTTATGTAGTGTATCTTCAGAGATATATTGCTAAATATGCCAAAAAGATGCTCCCTTCAATATTTCCGAAAGAACTCAAAATTAATTAGGAAAAAATTGAATTTTTAAAAGCCACGCAAAGGATGTAGGAAAACTATAGCAAATATCTTAGATCTATTCATTTTTCAAGTATACACCGTGTTTTTACGCATGTGACAGATAAAGTAGACAATATATTAACGTTGTGAGAAATTAATATTTATAAATAGTTTCATTCAAAATGCTTATTAGTGTCTTATTATCATAGCAACATGGGTTCTTGAAAAAAGGAAATCAACAGGCGTCTCGGTATGGCCAAAAATGCTATGTCCCAGTTAAACAGAATTTGGAAGGATCGGAACATATCACGGGAGACGAAGGTTTCACTTGTGAGCTCTTTGGTGTTCTCCATCTTTAGTTATGACTAGGAAACGTGGACGATAAAAAAGGCCGAACATGACCGCATTGGCACTTTCGAGATGCGGTCCTGGAGGAAGATGCTTCAGATTTCATGGGCTGCGTTTCATACAAACAAGTCCATTCTTCGTGAACTTAACATCAAGACTCTAGACCCTCAGGAGCCCAGCTAAATGGGTTGACTAAATAGGTCCGGTGTTGAGCACAAACTTTCATGAGGCACTCCAATCCGCTATGAACCGGAACAGATGGAGAGATATTGTGCATGCAAAATTGACTTCAAGTCGGGGGGAGGTCACGACCCTCAGGAATGAGGAACACGACGTGAGGAGGATTAGTGTCTCAATATGTGCCAAACACCAGTTATGTGATTTAGGAGAATTTATTATATTGAAGTGAATTTGTTTCTATCGATAGAGGAAATGCAACAGGGTAATTCCATGTTATTTAACCAGCGTGTAACGTTATCCTAACTCTAATTATTATTAGATTGCCAATTAATAAACCCGCTATTTAAGTTCTAAGTATTAAAGTGTTAGCTAATGTGGTAACCAAACAGAATATTTCCATTTCTTCTCTTATTACAGTGTAACAGCATGGGTATAGGTGATTCAAATAATGGCAACTTAACCTAACTTCTGTTTCAATAAGGCTTTTTTCTAAATTTAATGCAAGGAGCAGCTCTGGATGTTGATTGATGATGAAGACGTATATTGGAAAGTATATCTTCACCTATCGTTGTGCATGTATCAGGTGTTGCTTTTTCGCATTTTGCCCTAAATGGGATTCATGAAGCGAGAAAATTCGAGGTTTCCCTTTTGAAAGAGTATTCCAAAAATAGTGGTATTTTGGAGGAATCAAAAATTTTTTAATTAAACTGTTGTCTAAATGATACTAGGTGACAAGACTTTAATCACAAAAAGATTTTAAGATGAACGTAATAATTGTTTCAGAAATACGAAAGGACACAATAGTAGAAATGGACCAGCGCATAGCATAGTTGGTTAATAAAACTTAATATATTTTATGTAAAATATTGGGTATTTTCGAACATTCCAACTTTTACCAATTTACAAAATTTATATTTAATGTGTCACATCTAATATGGCTATATCGACATTGTTATGTGTACATTAACAGTTATTGTGAAAATATATTATGATAGAGTAACAGTCCTGTCATAAAGGAAGTCTTAAATGAAATGAATGCTAATTTTCCATTATAAATTAATATTGATTTCAATTAAATATAAAACACGAATTCCCAAATTTAAGAAAGAATTTAAGATATAAGAATTTCAGAATTTTAAAATTAAAAGTCTTAAGACTTTTATGTGGAATGTTCCATTAATTTACCAAGTTGTAATGTACGAGTCTATTTTTATCGTATCCTTCACGTCTCCAAAGCCGTTCCCATGCTCATCTTAATTTTTCTGTGTCCGTTGTCTCATTATAGCTATCGTTTAGGCCATAATTAAATTAAAAATGATTGATCCCCAAACTGACCATTTTCAGGATCAATTTCAATAATTTGTTTGGTTTTTACTCGAGTAAATTCTGTTTTTTACTGAACAGAAAATGGAAGCTCTTTATGTACCCTAAAAGTGGCGTCCGGAAAATTGTATAAAATTCAGCGACTCATGAAAAAAGTGGAAAGTTTATTTGTTACCAACTCATTGTTTAAATGAACCTCATATTAATGTTGCCTTAAGAATGGGTCCATTACTCTTTATATATTAAAGGTTAATGTACCCATTTTTAAGGTATCATTTATATAATTAACTTTATATTTTATCTATTTGATACATAAAAATAATTTCCAAGTTTATACCTAGACAAGCTATTTTATTATTAACCATTTTATATATTTTTATATAAATATTATTGAAAGGAAATTTATGTTGTAAAATAAGACCGTAACAAAAAGTAAAATGAGTTAGGATTGTTTTTTTGTTTCTGTTATGTTCTCATTTCGCAGCATATGAAATTATTTTTATATACCGATTTGTGTATATATGATTGAAAAGAAAGTTTCGTAAATACATTTTTTTATTTATAATGAACAAACCTTCTTTTAACTTACTTTCCCCGACTGTGACAAATTTTACAATCAAAATTTCGACCATTTCTGATTAAGCTGCAGCCTTGAAATTTTCCACACCTATATAAGTCTGGTGATAGTGCAATATAGACTAATATTTTTTTAAATCCAATATGGTAGACGCCCCAATATGGTGGCGTACTTTTAATTTATTTTTTTACTTAAGAATAACAAGAAATAAATAAGTTTCACTTCCAATAAGCGCAGTACGCGCACCAGTTTTTATTTCCCAAAAAACATTTACGTAACTTATCATGTAGCGTCATCCTGCAGAGCAAGCTAAACGAAGACGTGATTAAAATAAAACAACACAACGGTTTAATCGAAAAGAGACAAACAAAAACAAAACAAAGACAGAATAAAAAACAATCAGCAAAGGATACAGAATTCCGCATGGCTAGTGGACTGTGACAATTCAAACTCACCGCGCGTCGTGAATCGACCTGGAAGCCGATCAAAATGCGGTAGTGCTCTCATTGTCGAGTTAAACGGTGCCAACTCGTGGACTATTGGAAATATTTGTACGTGTATGCGGTACATGAAATAATGTCTTCGCCTTCGCATATAGTTACGAGGGTACATCAGTTCTGATGCATCTTAATAACATTGTTAAGAAGGATATAAAACCTATCTATCACAAGTGGAACTTACACCACGAGGGTTCATTTAATAGTTCATAATGTTTCTATTAAACTATTTACAAATTTTTTTAGAACGAAAATATATTGCCTATTGTATCTTTCATAAGCGCATATAAAAAAAAATTACGTGATATAATTAAAACTTAACGATTTCGGATTTTTTCCTTTACTTGTGCTGTAAGACTTTGTTCCTTGTCAAATTTAATTATTCTAGATCAGCGGGAAGTACTTTATATTTTTTGGTTTATTATCAAAAAATACCGTATTTTTAGGTGTTTTTGGATTGCCTTAACTTAGAAGTTTAATAAACCTAATTTTTTACAACTCCAAGGCACTGGCCTTAAAATTAGATCTAAATATTTTATATTAATTTCAACTTGACACCTCCACACGTTCCTGAGAAAAAGGGTCTTGACCGATAGACAGACAGAGAGGCGAACAACGAAGTAATCCTATAAGGGTTCCTTTTTCTTTTGAGATCTTTTTGGGACCCTAAAAACTGGTACAAAATATTTCTTGAATGCGGTAAATTATTCTTGATCAAAGCCACAATAAATGTGGTATATTTTCCTATACACAATGATTAATTATAGTGAATGGTATAGAGCGGCATATATAATAGTAAACTTGATTTATCTAGTCCATATAGAGAATTACTCATCCAAAATTGAACGTGAACTTATCCAAAATTGAACGTGAACTTATTCAAAATTGAACGTGAACTTATCCAAAATTGAACGTGAACTTATCCAAAATTGAACGTGAACTTATCCAAAATTGAACGTGAACTTATCTAAAATTTAACGTGAACTTATCCAAAATTAAACGTGAACTTATCCAAAAGTGAACGTGAACTTATCCAAAATTGAACGTGAAATGTACAAATTGCGACAATTTCATTTGTTGTACTATTTGTAAAGATCTCGAGTTTGAGAAGGTGAAACTTGCATAAACTGCGTGTTCTTATGACATACTTGTATGGCATATGATAATAAAACAAAAAAAGTTATCTGATTAATCAAAAAGTTGACCGAAATATGGTTTGCTATATTTTGGAGGAAATATTATACTCCGTTAACAATTTTGTAGATATTTCATTAGACTATCACGAAGGTAGCGGAATAGTGAAAAATGAATGGTACTTCATAACAGATGAATAAAATATTTTTAGATGAAGAAGTTTGCATCTTGTTACTTTCACCATTTTTCCATATTGGTTTCATGTTTTTTCCATCATTCCTAAAAAAAAGGCAGAAAAACAACCCATTTTCTATCTTTATTGTGTTGGATTCAATTTTCATTATTATTTTGTATCTCAACCCAATTGTTTTTTTACATTTTTGTTAGCAATATAATTAACAATCTGATGGATGTCTGATCAGCATACCGAACCAAGGTATCGAAACCTGAAAACGTAACCTTAAGTAATTACTTCCGTTCTTCTTAAGCATTGAGTTTTTCATAGCTTTTCCTTTTTTTATTCTAATGTTATAATGATGAAAGTTTTCTTTGTTCGTTTATTCTTTAGGGTTTGACACAAGACTGACTTATCACATTGATATAACACACACTTATGGTGTCCAAAGATTTATAGGGCATTTAATTTATTTTTATAATATGTGGGTAATAACAGAGACAAAGCCTGGCGGTTGATAGTTCAAGTTAAACTTTTAAATCACTACAACTACTTAAAATAATGCATGAATACATAATAGATTATATGAATACCTATTGAAACATGCAGGTGTATATATTATTGATTGCCCATTATGACTGGTTTTAGTTGTAAAATTGAATTGTAGAAATATTTTCTTGTGAAATGAACCAACTAGACCATAAAAGGAGACAAAAATAAGTATGTTTAAATTACATTTACTCTGAGAAAAGGAAATTGGCCCCCAATTACACTGAATAACAAAGAAATACGGGGCGATAAAGCCAAATACATTAGATTGCGTCTGGATCGAAAATTGATTTGGGGGAAACACATTTGTAATAGACATAAATAGCACGAATGAAAGCTCAGAAGCATGCACTGGCTGCTCGGGAAAAAGTCACAGTTATCAAAGCGGAAGTATAAAAATTAAACTCAAATAAATTTGGACTTACGTAACCTGACTCTAGGGAAGAGCTCATAACTGTAACATCGTAATCCTAGAAAGATTCCAAACAATAACTATGAAATCCAAGTTCAATGTACCAAAATATAATAATTACTAAGTACATCCTACGCGATCTAAAATTAACAGTTGTAAAGCAAGATATTTCCTACCGACGTACTAAATATTAGACAAATCCAACTTAACATGTGAAGATTCTAGGCTTCAAGGTATCAGGATCCAAGTTATTAGATTAAAAAAACCTTCTAGATCGATTATTCAACCAATAGTGAGAACAAGTCGAAAAGTCAAGACGTTTCTGTTTGACGCAATACGACAAGTCCAGACAAAGTCAGATAAAGGACCAGGTAATTGTTGTTGAAAGGGTTTTGTGATATGCAGGACAGTAAAAAAATCAAAATAAATTGTTATAGTTATAGGAAAATAATTGAAACATTATTTTAATTTTAATTACAAGTGACCATGAAATGTAGAGGAAAGCTTATCAAATATTGTTTGAAATAAAAAAGCGTAAACATATTGTTATAAAGCTTATAACACATTTAAATGTTATATATTGTTTGTTATGAGCTTTTCATGTTACAAGATTGAGCTTTTCTGTTTTATACTAGACTAAAACATAGAATAAATTAGTAAACCATTGAGAATAGGCTCTATAAAGTAACCGTAAATAAAAATAATGTGGAAATATTTTAAAAAAAATGCAGTCATAGTAACTTCTTTACCGGGAAAAATCGAAATAGGCAGGTGGCCTAAAATATTTTCTGCTACACTTGCTCGAAGACATGAGATTCATAAATCTTCTTCGCTACTGCTTTTCTGTTTTTTTTTCTGAACACAAGTTTTTTTTAAAATTTACAATAGTGTAAGTATATTTCTATATTACTCTATATTTACGACGTTAACGATAGTTTAAGTGAATCACGGCTCGTTCCCGAAGAATAATTATTTTTATTTTTATCTGTTTTCTTTTCTGTTTTGTAAAGTTTAAATTCACGTTTTAACATATTTTTTCTTAATCGTCAATTTGGTACGAGGCAGAAATAATGAAACCTCACATTAGGAAATCAACAAATAAAAATGAAAAGAAACACGGCCGTCTATTCGGACCATTGACAATTTGGACGATTGGATTCTCCTCCGCATTCCAGCGCGCGGGCGATATATCGTACGGAGGAGTGCGCGACAGTAATCTCGAGGTGTATCGGTGGAAGCGCCTTGACCCACAAAGCGTGCGGTCGTCGGACCGTTAGTCGGCGCGAGCAGTTAATGGGGTCGCCGACACAACAGGTTTGAAACAACTTGTTTAGATCTCGGGCCCGGCCATCTGCCATATATTTATATGCTTATGTACATGTATGGGGTATTGTATGCGGGTGACGTTATATAATGAACGGTTTATGGAAGTCGTATGAGAGTGTCCAAAGTACATGATGCATTAGGTATAGATAGGAGAGTTTCCCAAGTAATGAGCATCCGATATATATTTAGGGTATGTCAGACACCTGGCTTTGTCCAAGTTGAAATATTGCTTGGAGATAAAAGCAAAAGTGCGAAACAGAAAATTTTAGTTTGAATAAAGAAGAAAAATAATGAAAGAAAAAAGGTAACAAATGATTGATAGCAAAAACACAAATATACTTTTCTTATATTTTTATTAAATCCCTATCAACCATAATTTAAATCGATTCTAATTTCATATGAAGGTAAAAAACAAAATTATAACAATTAAATATAAAAGGGTTGATTCGGAAAATTTCTAGTTTAAATCTAAGATATAAAATTAATTAAATAAAATTAGAAATAAGTTATTTATTCAAATGTCGTTCGTTACGGACGCATTTGTTCATATATTACCCGTGCGTTGAAATATACCAGACTGCCTAGGAGGGTAGTATTGAAAGTTCTTAGGACTAGGTATTTGTAACAAACGTAATAGAAAAACTAATTTAAATTTAGAAAATCGAACTGTTTGATTTACTTATAGGAGTACCTTGATTGATTTTGTCATTTGGTTTTACAAGTTGACCGAATTTGAAAATGAATCAACGAATTCAAGCGGGATCGTATCAATCTTAGCGACGATCCACATGAGGTATGTCTCTCAACAGCGATAACTGAAGATAACAACAATGCTGGGATGCTCATCATAAAGGCTGATAAGAGAGTAACCTATCAGGAGTTTCCGGCAAATATAGACGTTGGAACGAGTCAAATATAGGAAATTCTATGTTAACATTAAAGGAAATTCTATGGTAACATTTCAGCGCCAGGAATTTTTGTATCAACTGAGTACCCCATTATTAGACTAAAGTTAAAAAACCATCGCGTAGATTGGTGTCACAAAATCTAAGAAAAATTCGGCTGAGGTGGCTCGCATGTTGTACTTAACATTGCCACAGGTGATGAAAGCTGATATGCTGTTACCAACTTACTAAGAGGCTGTCTGCACTATGGTATGATCTCACAAAGAAGACGTAATAGGAAAAGAAAAGTTGGCCTGTTACTTTAGACGGACGAATTATTAGGCAACGATTGTTTTGGAAAATGAAAGAGCAATTGTCACAGACCAGCATTAAAGTATTGGTTACCTATTGTTTTTCCTTCATCACAACGTTCATACAAATTCAGCTAGACAAACGACCGAATTTTTGACTACGTTGGATATAGAGGTTATGGATCATCCATTACACACCTCCGACCTGGTACTATAAAGATTTTTATTTATTCTCAAGAATAAAAGGTAAATTGTGAGCAATGTACCCTCACAATTTACCTTTTATTTTTGATTCCGGACACTGAAGAGGCGGCGACTGCCTTCGAGAAGGGATGTCTGAAACGTACAAGAAAGAGCAAATTGACTGATTCCCTTAGTAGTTCCGTCGAATAAAACGATGCATAGGACATTATTTGAAAGACAAGGAGATTATTTTGAAAAACAATAAGTATATTACCAACTTGCTAGTTGGTTTTACTTTTGATATCCTAAAGACTTTCAGTGTTGCCTCTCGCATTACATTCTATCCAACCTCACATCACAGAAACAAAATTAAAAGGGTACTCCGGTGGAATTAGATATTTGGTATTTTATAAGCAAGGTTTAGGGGATAACAAAAATAACAGTTACTAAAGTTTCAGTAATGTTTTTTACATATAACTAACAGTTTGAGAAAAGGTTAATTAAACTAGCGCAACACTTAGGATAAAAGCAGGACTTTTCAGTAACTTCATTAGAATTTTAAATTTTTGAGAGATTTTCATAAGAACTGTGCTGTTAGCTTATGGGTTTTGATTTGAAAGAAAAGTATAGCAACATTTAAACAGCTATTTCATATTTTGAAGATCTTAATTTTAGAACGCAACAACGTTAATGAATATTATTTTTGTCTATTAGACATATGTCCCCAAAATTCCTAAATCTTTGAGTCAATATTTAAGGTATATATCTAAAATTAGTTTTGACTTTCGGCTTGAAATGGAAAAAATTGTTTTGAAAAAACAGAAATTCAACTTTTTGTAAATAGTGTCCGCAATTCGGTTACTATTTTTTACAATTAAATAAAGTTAAAAATGATTATTAGAAAATTTGAAATATTATTTTGTCCTTGAAAGTAATCACCAAGTTATGAATACTACGTGAAAAAAGTTGAATTTCTATTTTGGCGATTGTTTTTAAGGATTACATATCGAACTCTTTTCCGAGGTCATCGTGTTTGATATCTAATTAAATGTATATACTTCATATTTTATATGCAACTTATGTGTACTTTGTGTTTTTCTGTCTGTTCGCTTATAACTTGAGTTCTACTGCACCACCATTCCAGGTCTTCGTCATCATTTTTTATTGTGAAAAATGTTTGTATATAAAACATAATTGTAGATATGCTGTTACCAACTTGAATGCTTACTGCAAAGGAATATATAATGTAAAACGGTACATGGGATACAAACATTTTTGATTTAAATGATTGAAAAATTCCTTTTTGAATTGACACCTCTCGATTTGCCAAAAAAAATTCAATATTTCTGTGGTAAAATGTAGGCCACCATCTAGGTGTACTTTCTACCATCTAGGGGGACTTTCAGTTTAAATTTAATCAGTGGTTATTGCAAAGTTATAATAAATGACTCACCTGTCTACGCCACACGAGAAAATAATAAGTAGTATTATTTTTTTTTATTAATAAGTGATGAGAACACTTTCTGGGCAATGCTATATAATAATGTATAATTTGGGTTCTATTATGGAATTATGCATTTTTACAAACTTTAAACCACCACCAGTAAGTCTGGAAGACTTATTTCCTGATTCCTGATATTGTATGAACTTATTTTCCTGGTTCGGTACTCGAAATCGTAACGCGCTAACATTTAATCCTAACGCATATAACCAATATAAAATATTTTATTTATTCACTCCTTTTTTCTGTTCTTTTTTATGTTTTCCGTTCATTTGATCCGGAAGGAATAAGTACTTCCTTCCTTACGTACGAAATGTCCGATTCGATTTCTTGATACAAATTCTTGATACGAATACTGAATTACGTACGATCGGTGCTTAAGTACGAAATGTCCGATTCGATTTCTTGATTTCTTGATATGAATACTGAATTGCGTACGAATCGGTGCTTGAGTACGAAATGTCCGATTCGATTTCTTGATACGAATTCTTGATTTCTTGATATGAATACTGAATTACGTACTAATCGGTGCTTAAGTACGAAATGTTCGATTCTATTTCTTGACATGAATTCTTGATTTCTTGATACGAATGCCGAATTAGAAAAATATGAGTATGCAGTTAGCTCAAAGAAATATAAAAAAGACGTCAAATTTTTCGGTTATTTTATGTCGGAGTACTACCGTCATAATTCTTTACCGCAGCACTGCTGCACTTAAAATGATAATTGAACGGCTGACATTTTCTATAATTCCCGTGCGTTGAATTAAATAGCTTTGTAGTTGTCCTTAGACTTCTGTTAAATTTTGTGATCTTTGAATGCTTATTATTAATTAAGATCAAGATCAGTGACCAATTGAAAAAAGAATGAGTAATGCTGGAAGTATTCCTATGGAAGTAAAATATCTGAATTCCTCAAAATTTTGTCATTTTGTCATTTCGTTAACTAATAACTCTGCTACTATGCGATAGGTCACCATTAAACGCATGCGTATATTCCGTATGCGGAGTACCAGAAATTCACGTCTGCAGTTTCATTTATGTGTTATACTAATACTTTGAAAATGTATGTGTTACACAGTCACTCCTAAACGACAGAACAAATTTTCATTAATTTTGATGTAGTCAAAGTTAAGTACTTAAAATAACGTTTCATTATTTTAACTCAAGAATTAGTTTCAATCATAAAAAGTTAGTTCTATAATATGTCAACAGATAGAGTATAATATATAATAAATATATGGCTTACATACTATCAAAACGTCAAAACTTCAACCAAAAATTCACACGGTTGAAGCCGCGAGCAGAAGCCTCTTGTTCATAAATTAAGTCTGCACCATTGATCTGTATCGACAAGATTTAACTTGATAAATCAAAATATATTCAATTCATATAAAAATATTAAATAATGAATAAATTGGTTGTCATATTTTCAATAATAAATATATGTGATTGTTAAAGAAATGAAATGACCTAGGTCGATTTAAAGTGTCATTAAGTCATTTAAGTTGTCTGATGTCTGAGTATTCTTTCAAGAATTTAAAACCAATGCTCTTGTGCATTTTATGAAACTTTAGATAACAGAACAAAATGCTATGGCGTCGACGTAATGTGGGAAGAAAAATAACTAATACTGATTTAGTCTCGTGTAATTGATAACATTTTTTGTTTTGTTTGAAACATGCAGTTTTGTGATGTCGAATTATTGAAAAAAAAATTGAGAATGTTCAGAATTCTAATTTTATAGTATCTAAAAAATAAATATAGCTGCATTAATTTCTACGGAAATATGGATTTCCGTAAGTTGAGCGGATATAAAACATTTAAAATGAGATCAAATTAAGGTTGATTAATTAAATCAACCTTAATTTCATTATTAACGTCAGTGAGTAACAGGCATATTTTTACATTCACATATTTTTTCTTTTGTCATTTGTAAAAGGTGCACGCCATCGTAATTCGTGCACGAAAGGAGAAATCTAGGTTATCCCTTTGCGAATCGGAGTCACGTGGTGAGTTCAGAGGTCAAGGGTCGCCGGGAGAAAACTGTAGATTTTAACATTAGAGTTGGTTTCTCTTAAAGTGTATAATGTGATGCCTAATTATGTATTACACATCGTAAAAAGTCCATTCTGATTTTTAGTGCTCGGTATATGTTTTAAGTACACAATTTCCTACACTCAGATTTTTTCAAATGATCATTAAAATTGGAACACATAATTGAAAACGGAATATAGTTGGAAACATATTTTCAAGTGTCCAATTTTTAATGAATGTACAAAACTATTATTATTATGATCTTGTATAAACATGCGATATATAATTTAACCGTATACTTGTTTTTAATAATTTCGCGTTATTTATTTATTTTTATTTATCTGTCTGTCACAGTCTTTTTACCTCAGAAATCGTTTTACATATAGATTTGAAATTTGGTGTATATAGCAAGTTATATTGAGGTACTATTCAATTACTTACTTCGAGACGATATGGTGTTTTTTTACCACTTTATTAAAGGGCATAAAAAGAAATGGGGCGAATGAAGAAAGTGTTAAATATGTGAAAATTTTGGTGAAAATAAATCGGTAAAAGAAGTAGTATGCCATAATTTCTGGCATTATGTTATGGTGATAAGGGTAATGAAAAAAAGATGTTTTATGACTGCAGTAGGGCGTACTTTAGTTTTCCTCACAGTCAGTTAATAAATTTCTTTCTTTACTCATTTTATACTGAAGAAAATTTCATTTTGACGTATGGGATTGCATGAATTTTTTATTCGTTTTCAAACCAAATAACAGGTTAGCATAACATTTTTAAATTGTTTGAAATACATATTTTTTATCACTCATTTACTTATCCCCTTCAGGATAATAAAAATAGATATATAAAAATAATAAAAAAGGGTGCGTGTACTTATGTACGCGCGTGAGAAGTTATACTTCTTTGGCATCATTAAAAAATAGTTTTTAATTGTATGCAAATAATAAATTACAATAAAATAATAAAAGGACTGGAAAAGGATAGTCAACACAGTCAATAAAGTTCAGTTTAAATTTGAAAAATTAAATAAATAAATATTTATTTTCTTACATTAAGGGTAACATAAATTCTCTTATTATTCGAATGTTATTTTTAAATTATGTCCACTGCCATAGCATCTTCCGGTAATGACAAATAATACATACGGATAGATAACCTCAATTATATTGGAGCACATGAAAAAGTCTATAAACACTATTTTTTCACTAATATTTACGAATAGTAAATATATTAATCAAAATATTGAATTTAAATCACTACTGAATATAATTTATCAGCACATATATAAATCGCACTTATATGAAACTAAAACACGTGTGTGAATGTAGTTTCGAGACTGCAACCGCTGCAACTTCATACTGTAACTTTTGTGTGACGAATCTTAAAATTTCCCTCTCATCATTTTTTCATAACGCGCCTAAAGAAGTATGACTTCAAAAAGTGACTTAACATAGCCATAACGGGCCCAAATTGAAGGTATTGAGTTTTAAAATTTTTTCAATATTTTTTTTCAAATATACGTCGTTAAGTGTTACATTCTTGTAGGTTTACTACAATTGATTGCAATTTGTTATATAATTAACGGTTTATATCACTTCATGAAATTTACATAAATTTTTTATCATGGTCTTAATAGAATCAAGTATTATGATAACTTCCTTGATTGTTATTTCCTTTAATTTTCATTTGCCTGACATTCTATAAACGACACATATCTACCATTGATTATTCTATATTTTATGCTTAACACAGTTACAATTTATGTTTTCAATTTTCATATTGTATCTCATATTTTCAAATACAATAATTAATTAACAATATTGGTTTATTTTCGCCGGAACCAGAATCACATTCCGTTAAGTTGTGTACTCTCGCGCATTCATTCATTCTGATTTGTTTGTTTTACAGTCTGTATGTCATATTTAAAATTATTCCAGAGCTATGTATTTTTTTCATTGTAAATATTAGATAAAAAAATAAACATAACATTTCAAAATAAGGATAATAAATAATAAAGTGTTTGTATAAGAAATAATTTTTTTATGCAATTATAAATATTGAACCCCACATGCCAACCTAATGATGTTGTAATACAACGAAACCTAGGTCGTGGTAAAGAACTTAAAGAAAGTAGAAATAATTCTACGTCACGTAGTTTCATTTAATTGTGTTTAATTGGCGATTATGAACATTTGTGAAATCCTCAGTTAAACGTAACTATTTTTTTGTGAAACCTTTTAATTTCTGATATTTTTTAATTAGTCTTTTATACCGGTTAAAATTAAAAGGAAATATATTATATATTTTCTTTTAATTAATAAATAATTTAATAGCTCTTAGTCATAGATCATAAAGAATGAACACTAGCGTAACCCGTGCGAAGTCTTCGCATTATAAATTATTCAACTCAATTTAATAAATCAAAATTGATTGCAGGTATTCAATTCATTTCTAATTTTGCACACTGCTTATTACGTTTTTATTCCATTATGAAGCTCAGATGACAGATCAAACAAATATTTTACTAAAATTGACATATAGAGGCGCAAGTATCAAAAGCATTGAGCTAAAGCGCCACTTTATTTATACGTGAGTGGATTTGAAATTAAACAAAAATTTTACCGACCGTCAATCATATTGACGTTGAGCCGTTAGATGGCAGCATTGCTGTTTTGTGTATATAATTTTAATAATTAATTAATTTGCAAAAACAATAGCAATAATATTTTTTTTAATTGTAGATGCCGGTAGAGCAAGCAATTATCTATAAAATGATATATAATTTATGTGGATTATTTGTGAGGTTTTTTCTAAAAAGAGAGAGTAACATCTTAACCTTAGCGTATTAATATATATGATGATTTAAGCGAAGTCTATGTGTCCCGAGTACATTTGTAAGGTAAACTTTTAAACTATTACAAGTACATCAAAATGACAAGATAAATTTCACTCGATAATGAAAACTATGAAAAAATATTTTTATGTGTTCCATTCAATATCAGAATAGGGCTGTAAAATTCTGTGCTCGATAAAAGCAGTAAAAAAGTAACTAAGTCGGTGAGAATATCATTAAAAAAATTACCATTAATAGTTATTATGTAAAAAAAACGGTTAAAACAAAACGCGGTCCTGTCCCTTTTTTGTTCAGGCATAACCTAGACGTTGGCCAGTTAGAACAATATGTCATTTTTTAAAATTTTTGTTTGTAATAGAAAAAAAATAACATATTATTAAAAAAAAATAATAATAAACATATATCAACTCAGGTTATATTATCAGCCATTTTTTATTAAAATGTAATTTTAACTAATAATTTAACCTTAGTTAAAATCATAGAGGTAGATTGTTTTGCTGGTGCACGGAGGACTTACTGGAGACGCTATTGATATTAATTTATACTACAACTCAAAGGGGAAGTAAAGTTAGCGGGGAACAGAAAAGATAATCGTCTTTTTCGCTCTCTATAGTTCTATCTGTGCATAAGTAAAAAAGAGATAAACTGACAAAATAATTATTTGTGTTTTGAATTATTTATATTACATTTAGAGTAGTGCTAAAGTATCATTACGCTTCCCAACGTGAAAGTTGTAAAAGTAATCAGAGGTCAGTTTTCAGATGGCAGTTTCGAAGTTTTATAGTTAAGTCGATTGAAATGGCTTCATTAAAATGTGGGAAGAAAATAATACGTTGAAATCGAGACACTATTCTCAGTTCCACTACGTTTCAGAACGTAATTTTTACGTCTCATCCTTGCGCTAATTCAGTATTTTTACATATTTAGTACACGTGAAGCAAGTACAGCATATCACTATACTTTTTAGCTGTATATATACCCGTTGTCATGCACATTCCGATGGCGTGATATAAATAATACTGTGTGTAGCTTTTTTCTAAATAGTTGATTGTATTAATTACATTTTATGCGTCTAGAGGAACTTTCTCCAGCCATCGCCAAAAAATAAACCCAGTGTCATTTATGATGATACAATTTAGTCATTTTTATTGTTCGAAATCTCAAAAAGAACAAAAAATAGAACCCTTGTAAGATTAATTATGTGTCTTTCCGTTTGATAAGTTCGGTATTTTTTCTCAGAAAACTTCTATATTATATAGAAATTATGGGGGGTGCCAATAAAGTACCGAAAAAAGAAAATATATTTTCCGGTAACGTATGAGATATCAATTGCAAGAGTAAGTTGCAAATGTTATAAAACATTTTTTTCGACAGAATTTTATGTAAGATAGTTCTAGGGTTATTTTTGAAAATGTTCAGAATAGCTTTCCCCTACAACCAAAATGATTGAAGCAAAAATTGCGAAGAAGAACCATTACTAGAAATATACTGGACGTGTATAATTATGTTTCTAAATCTCATTATTTTTAAAACATTTTTTCGCCTGTCAAAGGTACACTAGGCAATATATTTATACGGTGAAAAATAATATTAATATTTATAAACAATTTTATTGAAATATTGTGTATGTCACTACGTACCATACGCTTGCAGCGCGAGTTATGCTTGTACTTAATAGGTTTATTTTATGTACGTGGGTATATTTCTATACATGAAAAACGCTGCTGCTGAAAATGCTTTAACGAGTAAAGCATTGTTAGGTAGAGGTCAAACTCACTTCTAATAGTACATTCTTAATTTTATTCTGCTGCCGTAGTCACGTTTTTTCATCATCATCTTCATAATATGCTATTCTCAACCATTTTGGTGTATGCCTTCTTCAATCTGCACCACTCGGTTCTATTTTGGACTGTCTGGATCCAGTTTGTTCACACCAATTTCATCATGTCATCCTTCCGTCTCATCTGCGGCCGCCCACCTGGTATCTTGCACTCCCAGGGTCTCCCCTCCAGGAGAATTTTGTACCACGAATCCAACTTTCGACCATTGTGACCAACCCACTACCACTTAAGTTTAGCGACTCTCTTTGTAATGTCTGCCACTTTGCTTCGAAGCCACTTATTTGTTTTGCGATCCTTTAAGGAGATTCCCACCATTACTTTCCATCACCTTTGAGCAACAATAAGCTTTTGCAGGACAGCTTTTGTTGTTACCCAAGTTTCAGCTCCGTAAGTGAGGACCGGTAGTGCACACTGATTAAATAAGCATACTTTTAAGTGGTTTTTTATGTTTATTTTAAAGGCGAACTCGAGTTTGGAGAAGGCTGCCCATCCCAGCCGTATGCGACTAATTCATTGATCTGGTTCTTTATACTCATTCCTAATTCTTGGCCCAAGTATACGTGCTAATCTACGCGCTTGAGTATAGTACCTTCCACATTTATAGTCGCCATGCTATCGGTTTCCGATGTCAAGACTTTTGTCTTATCCAGATTCATCTCGAGCCCAACTGACAGCGAGTTCTCATGCAGTTTTGAATCATAGTCTGAAGTTCATCTGGATCATTAGCACACAGAACTATATCGTCCGCAAATCTCAAATTGTTCAGATATGTACCTGATGCCATAAGGCCTTTATTTTCCCAATACAGTTGTTTAAAGGCGTCTTCTAAGACGAGGGTAAAAAGTTTGGGTGATATTGTGTCTCCCTGGCTAGCTCCTCTTCGTACAGTTATGGGTTTGCTATATAATAGTGATAAGGTGACTTTTATGATTCTCGGTATGTAGTTTTTGCTTTAAAAATCTAAAAAAAGGATAAGAAACATTTAGCAAATAACTTTGCATAAAAAGCACAAAAAAAAACAATTTTTGAGTACCATCAAATAGAACTATTAGTATAAAAGAATATGGATTGGAAAGAAAATAATGTTTTATGTTCCGATGGTGATTCAAAAATAATAGCAGTATTCGTATGATTGTTAAAAAAATTTATTTAAAAAACCAACAAATATTTTTTAAAAAACCGACTTCAAAAAGTTATCAAAAATATAACCTTCTCCTTTTTGCACTAGGTTAAAAATGAATGATATTTTTCATATATCTTCGCACTTTCTCCCACTAGTGCAAGCAACGACCTGAACTTAAGAACTAATTCTTAACTTTGACATGTTAATATATCACAATATGGCCATTAATATTGTACTCTGCGTATCTAATTACCTTGTCAGACAATTATACCACGAGAATTATTTCGTTTAAGTCAATATACTCTGAGTATGTGATTCCATTAAAAGTGCAAACATTGGGTGTATTAGTTTTTTTGTTTGTAGCTGATGACTTCAGGAATGATTTAATTATCTATAATAAAAGTAAAATGTTTTCTGTTAATTTGTTTGTCTTCCTTTTAAGCTTAAATAGTTTGTCGAATTTAATTAAAATATAGACAATGTACACTTTAGATTAAAAGATAGGCTATATATTAATAATGCCGTCATTTACTTGAAAATAAAAAGAAGTGTTTAAAGTATTAACTAAAAATTTCCATAAAGACTATAATTTATTATGATGTTAAGAAACTAAGTCAATTTTTGTAAAATTATTTTAAAAACTGTTGAATATTTATTCAAATTATTTACTAATTTATTATTAAAACCTTATGAAGTTGTAAGTGTTTTGCACAATGCGTAAGTGAAAGCCAGTCGTCGATTATTATTACAGTGGATAGAGAATACCTTGTAATTGTATTACGAAATATAAGTTATGTTATCTGTTAAATTATGAGACAATGTGTTTTAAGTATTTACATAACTTTACTGAAAATTAAGTGGGTAATCATAAAAATGGCGGAGGTTTTACTACGAAAGTAATTTTTTACTATTCAGAATAATTTCAAAGTTTAGAAACCATACCTTGATAAATTATAAATTATTACTATATGCAAGTCAATTTGTAACATAATAGCAAAAATACTATTATTTTTGAAAGATGAAACTGATTTGACTCAATCGCAGACTTTTTGAAGAAAAACTTCTTTACGCACGCTTGACTTGGGGAGTAAGCTGGTGAATGCGTGACGAGAGCGTTACGAAAAGTGCGATTGGGCGAGGCGAACGGAAGTTGAGAGGGAGATATAAGCTAGTGAAGACAGAAAGAGAGAGAGTTACGTTTCGTATATTACTGTAGGGACAAGAGAGAGAGGTGCGAGCACACATTTTCGTTGTCTCTTTCTCTCATAGCCAGTTATGTTTTGTATATCTAAGGCACAGTGCAAGCCTATTGTCTGTATCGTACTATAGGAGCAAAAGAGAACAGTGCGCGCGCACATTTTCTTTCTCTCTTCCTCTCAGCCAGTGCATGAAATATACAAATATACAAATTATGGCAGGAAGTGTACAAGCATGTATTATATATATATATATATATATATATATATGTTTATATATATATATATATATATATATATATATGTTTATATATATATATATATATGTTATATATATATATATATATATATATATATATATATGTATATATATATATATATATATATATATATATATATACATATAGATGGAGTTAAAGAAGTTTTGCTTCAGTCGTGTGGTCTAAAGCACAGTCGTTTTTTTGATCCATCAAAACACAGAATGAAGACGAAACATCCGAAACACCAAGATTTGGCATATAATCAAAATACGATGAAACTCGCTTAAACTATATGTCTGCAACGGATTACGAGTTGCTTGTGAATTTCATCGTCGCATTTTTAGGGTTCATTGTCATGGCATTAGATTGTTAATCGCATTTTTAGGCTTCCCTACTCAGAAGTTCCGAATGGCATCCGATTGTTATGGCAACACTATCTGATCGTCTGTCCGTCTTTCAGAGATTTATAGCTTTAAATGGAATGAGCTAATGACTTTAAGACTGCACTTGATACGTATGACTAAATATCGTATTTAAACTTATGTATGTCAACGCTTATTTACAAAAGCAGCCTTACTATGATCCCAGGAATATTTTCAACATACCTACGATTGCCAATCGACAAAGAAATTTATATTCACCCTAGTCAATTTTAGGTTTCTTACAATTTTCCTAGCTCGTTTCAGGACGAATGCAAATGACGATCGCTGATTGGCTAACTTCGAACGTTTTATGCCTATTGCCTTGTATGTTTTATTCTGAATGGTGTTTAAATTATTTATAATTGAGAGAACTAGGAAAGAGTTGATATCTTATTAGCTGACACATTTTAATTTTAAATAATTGTTGTAGCAATGAACCTTCAAATTAATTTTTTTTAAATAAATATATCTTGCTATTTTTTTTCTTAACTCTTTAAATTATGAATATCTTACTAACAAACTATATATTGATTAATCAGATTAAAGTGTAAAAATGTAAAAAAATACCTGAGATGGAATCGAGGAACTGTAATGCTCCTAAAATTGGGAATGATTGCCATATCCTTTTCTTTTGTTGGAGATTGTCATTTACCTACCGTAACATAACTGTTCACAATTATTGCAATTATCCTATTTATCCTATTAGTTGTACATGCGAAAAGGAAAAAAAAATTCTATTTAGACTTATTAGGGGTAGTTAGAACAGGCTCTTTCTTATAATACAAATATACTTTTATTTTTTTTAAGTTAAAAAATAACGATGTGGGAGACCATAAAAAATGTCAATGTTAGACTTTTTGTGAGTTCTAGTCAAAAAGGTTGTAATTTATCTTAAATATTACGCATATTCTGTACTTGAATAACAAATACTAAGGAATGTCTAAGGTAAAAAAAAAAATTTCGTAAGATATGGAAAATACAAGCTAAATCTTTTTTTTAATTATTTTTTGAAATATACTCGTATATTAACATATTCAATGTAGCTAACTTCAATTCAATGGTGATATAGAATGCATTACGACATACCGTTATTAATGGAGAAAAATATTTATTGTTATTCAAACTTTATTTTTCTTTAATTGCATTTATTTGTTTTACTTTAACTACTTTTTTTTGTTAAAAAAAAAATTAGGAGCATACTCATACATACTAATACATAATAAAGTGTCGATATCTCTCATACTAAGTAAACTTACTTCTGCTTGACGCGAGTCCTATTAACACTTGAGAGACTAATAAAGTAGTTTAAAAGCTAAGCTAAATATGAAAATACCGATATACTTATATAATGTACCTGCTAAATGCTGACGCGTTGCTTTCTCCGCTTTCTCCTTTCCTTCTAGCAGGTTGAGAAAGTTAACGTTCTCGGAATATGAGGAGGATACAAAAACCCAATATCAATTAAAAGACTTGTTCAAACTGCGAGTACGCAAAGCTACATTAACAAGTTTATTTTTATATTTATACGGAATAATTTTGTTTTAACAAATGTTACGGAGGGTTATTTCTTGATTCTTTGTAAAATTATGAAGTAATGAAAACAATGGTAATGACAATTTAATACAATGACAGCCTTTACAATATTAAGTTGATTGTACAATTAATAAACGTAACGCCATCTATAATAAAAATTATAAACTTAAACTATTTTTAGTAATTACATTTTGTGTGGAAAATCAAATTACCGTATCTCCTTTTTTGTTGGTCGATTGCAATGGAACATATGTTTATATGTTTTCTCAGACCCAAAAGCGTCCACCAGTGGAAACGTCTCGAAATCCATACTCACTTGATACGCGCCCGAATAAACAGACTCAAAGATAGACATAAATTTCAATGAATTTAGGAAAATAATTTTTTTCGTAAATATTTTCCAAATAAAGACATGCCAATTTTACAGTTTTATTAAATGTATAGACCAAAAAGACATTGACTACATATAATAGAAATAAAATTGTGTGCGGAAGACGACTGACAAATACGTCTGCCCTCATGCGTCTGCCCGCATTCGGGTTGTTTACTCAAGCACTTATCCTTCCCGCAGTAATCCATATTTCGCTTTTGGCCATTCCCATTTTATCAATGTATGTGCAGGTGTAAAAATTCATTGCGCTTTTTAAAATACACGTAGTGCCATCTATTGAAGTATATACGTACAATATAGTTTTGGGTAATTACTATGCATCAAGTAGATAGCCATTACTTTCTTGTTGTACTCATATAATGTAAATAATTTTTTGAAAACGATAAATTTGCATATTTCCTGATTGGGAACTCGCGAAAAACACAGCGAAAAATTACGTAATTATATTATAGCTAGCGACTGTTGGAGAATTTAAAACGTAAGACAAAAGAAAAAGAAATAAATTTTCTACATGTTAAGAAAAGTTTGGATTGAATAATAAAAAAGTCACGTTTACACGTGATTTATGTGGCTAACTTATAACATATGATATGTCTAATTTTCAGGGTTTTATACAGCAAAACAAAAAAAAGGAACCCTTATCAGACCACTCACGTGTTCGTCTGCTTGTCACAATCGTTATTCTCAGAAACGGCTTGACGTAGAAACTTGATATTTGGCACAGTTATAACACATATTACCCCACGTATATCTCATTAAAAAAATATTTATGTGAAAATTTGGGGAGTAATTAATAGGGGGTAAAGTAAATATTCGAAAGCTGTTTTTAAAATTATATGTGTAATGTGTGGTATCGTTTGAAAATACTAGTTATAAGCATATGAACATTTTTTTTCGTAATTTCCGGTAGATTTTAGATATTACAGTTTTTTTAAGATATTCAAGATAATGTATGTGCTATTTAATTGCGTTAACAATTATTAAAAGTTTATTATGCTAGAAAGTTTGCATTAGTTATGAATATAATAAGGTAATTTCGTTTCAAACGAGGTTCGGATCTTTCTTCGCAAGCCAGATTGGCACTTCGACGGTTTTTTAATATTCGATTACAATAATATAATATATTCCTGAAATTTGTTACCTGCCACACATACCTTTCTTTTATTCTTCCAACTTTTCGCGCTTTCAAAGAGCGAAGCTTTGTTTTTTAAGTAGAAAAAGTATGTATTAAACATAATGTTTTTTTTTCAGTAATTTAATCTTTTTTGACATCAAAGAACGACTTTTAAAGACTTTTTACTATATTAATCGAAATAGTATGAAAAATTTTGTTAAGAAAAAGTTGCATTTCGTAAACGCTTAAGTACATAATAAAGTTTAAACATTTTAGGATATATAATATTTCTACCTACATAGTTCCCGTATAAACTTTACATATACTTCCAGAAACCCTGTTGTCGCTGTATTGTAGAAAATGGGAGACGAGGGAATGTATATATGGTACATAAAATCTCTCTATGGATATGGTATTTAAAATTCAAAATTTGAGCTTGTGCAACACACGTGACAGAAGTGAAACTTCTTTATGGCGATCTAAATTTCGATTTTTAAGTATAAAGTAAGGCGTAAAGCGGTAGAGAGAGAAGGAGAGAGAGAGAGAAATATACTGAATGTAAGTCCATAAATTGTATTAAATTTATATAAGAAAATTTTAATACTGTACATTCAGAAAAATTAATTGCCAGTATCAGAATACGGCTAAACGCGACTGAAGAAAATCGGGATATATTGCTGCTATCGTAAATTATATTTACGATAACTACATATGTATATGTGCGGGTTCATTGCAGATTCATAAATAAATTAAGACGTGTTATTAGTCTTGTAATGGACGAAGTACACGCAAAACTAGTCATAAATCAATCATAAATAGGTGAATAAATCAACAAAATTTGGACAGTTTTCATTTAATACGTACAAAACAGCTGATAGCAGTAGTGAGCGCCATTTTTGTTTGTTTTCATGTATGCACTTCATGTCTTATTCTATCGTTTTCATCTATCTCTCTCGGTTGTTAGTTATGTACTTATTTTTTATCCTCCTTGCGGCAGATTCGTTACATTCAGGCGTTACAACCAAACGTTGCATAAAAACGTTGCACGAAATTCGATCTTGATATTTTATTTTCATGGCGCATTTCAAATTATCCTCGTAGAAAATACTACACTAAACACAAAATAAAAAAAAAAACGAAGCGGGTAAATAATGTATCCATCTAATTATATTAGATATTTTGAAGTGTTAATCGTTTGGATGGAGTGTAATGCGTAAAATTTAGTATGGAAATGAAGCATATTGGCTTTCTTTCTATGGGTCGAATTGGATTCTCAGAAAATTAATGTAAAAGACAGATGAATTGATATGCAATTGATCTTATAAAAGTTCCATTATTTAATCTATTAAAGTTTTAATTTTCCATAGATCTCAAAGTTATACAAACGGAAGTTTACTTTGACCTGGTCAAGACCTATATTACCTCAGTCTACAAATATTTGAAACGAAAACGTTCGTCTCTGAACCGGAGTCGGAAGCTGCTACTCTATGACGCATACATTCACTGCCTTTCTCCTCACCTGCATCTTTAAGAGCTCACTCGAGTTACCCACTCGAGATAATCTTACTCAACTCGGAATATTACATATTCATGAAGTCATGCGTATCCGCGTCCAGCGCGTTTCCTTCGATCTACGTTAACTCGCACTACGTTGTGATTCATAACGCTACGTGAGTTTAACTATTTTGTGTCGCTATTATTAGGATCTATTCTTCTGGTTTGCACGCGTCATTCGAAAGTTTACTCATGTTTACGGTTCTGTACCTGGAAAGGTGAAAACGGAATTCTTTTTTAAGAATTGTTTCATCCGTTCCATTATGTTCCGTAACTTTTGAGCCGTTCGATGTATATAAACTTAAAGTTTTTTAGTTACTATTACTCGAAAATAAAGTGTTTAATTTATGGATTTGTAACCAAATACAATGGTTATTATTTTATTCTGTCATTTATATTACTCTAACCAGTTAAATAATGTATGTTTAAGTTTTGGGAAAATTGAAAAATAAATTAGATGAAGAGGTTTTTGATCGTAATATAACACTTACTTAAATTATTATTTTTTATGGAAGTTAGTGTTAAACTATTTCCAAGGGTGAAACGATTTGTTAATTTTCAAAAATCAACTATGAGTATAAATCGCATTACGAGGGTACTGTACACATTTAAGCCCTTATAAGCACTTAAGGGTACATTGTATTTTTAATAAATTATTTACAAATGTAATTTTTTCGCAATATGAATATGTTGCGTACTAGATCTTTCACAGACCTAACAAAGTGGTCTATCTACTTTCTTTAAGTTCTTTACCACGACCTAGGTTTCGTTGTATTACAACCTCTTCAGGTGGGCTATTAGCAAAGATTAGAGAGATCATTGCTAATAGCCCACCTGAAGACAGTAGTAAAAAGTAGAAATAATACTAAGTAGTAGTAGAAAGTAGAAATAATACTACATCACGTAGTTTCATTTAATTGTGAATAATGAATTACTACAAAATTAACGCCAAATATATTCAACAAAGTGGTGTATATTTAAAATGTATGATAGTTTCCCTACAATTTTTGCGTTGGCTTCTAAAGACTGTTCTTTTCATAATTTTAGATTCGGAAGTCTCAAAAATGAATATGAAGGATATATTTTTATTTTTTTGGGTATTTTTAGTACACCTCTTAATACATAATATCTAAGTTTACGAAAAAAACATTATCAATACTCGTCTAATTAGCCCTATCTAACAATATCCTACACTAAATATCTTTATATCGAGACCCGTGTAACTAGCCCTGTTAAACCATATCCCACACAAAATGTCTTTATATCGAGTGCCACACTAAATGTCTTTATATTGAGACCCGTCTAACTAGGCCTGTTTCACAATATCACATAATAAATGTCTTCATATCGAGTACTTAGTTTGTCACTCCTCCTTCCTTCTACAATTATCATATGAATATTTTTGCTTGTTAGCTACTCGGGGGTTAATATGTTGTATTATTATGCCAAAACTCAAATTTCCATGTAAAGCGGTTTCCGAGAATAAACTGCTA
The DNA here is from genome assembly GCA_039881145.1 of Druceiella hillmani. Lineage (NCBI taxonomy): Eukaryota > Metazoa > Arthropoda > Insecta > Lepidoptera > Hepialidae > Druceiella > Druceiella hillmani. The sequence continues at coordinate 17,629,813 of JAYKKI010000024.1, forward strand.
TGATATACAGGTAGACGGACTTGTGAGTGATTTTATAAGGGTTACATTTTTCCTTTTGAGGTACGGAGCCCTAAACATTCTGAGATAAACTATTTGGAGCAGTCATGAATAATGATATCAAATTTCCATGTAAAGCGGTTTCCGAGAAAAAACTGCTATGATATACAGGTAGACGGACTTGTGAGTTATTTTATAAGGGTTACATTTTTCCTTTTGAGGTACGGAGCCCTAAACATTCTGAGATAAACTATTTGGAGCAGTCATGAATAATGATATCAAATTTCCATGTAAAGCGGTTTCCGAGAAAAAACTGCTATGATATACAGGTAGACGGACACGTGAGTGATTTTGTAAGGGTAATTGTTCCTTTTGAGGTACGGAGCTCTAAACATTCTGAGATAAACTATTTGGAGTAGTCATGAATAATAATAATGATATCTAAAAAAAAATCATTGTGATAGAAGATTACATAACCAATACAGATAACCAGATACAACAAAGATGATTAAACCCTATCATTTCAAATATCTGGAGCAGATTTATAACTGCATTGATATTTATTATGTTAAAAGAATTACTTTCCCAAAAATAGAAGAAACTGAAAAAAAGAGGAAAACTTCGTCCAATTGTTAAAGACTGTTGGGAAGAACGTTAAAATAATTGAAGAGAAATTAGGGCAGAATATCGATTGGAAAAATCATTAACGATTAACGATTGGAAAAATCTGGCCTCCAACAGGATCCATTGGAGGAAGTTTGGACAGGTTTTGTCTTCTTACAAGCTGTGGTATCTTAGAAGAAGATAATAGATGGCATAAAATATTAGTTTTATTGGAAATTTGCTTAATGAAAAAAAAAATTCTCGGATCGTGAAGAAAATTTATGGAACTTCACTGCATCTTCGATTGCACCATCAATTGCTAGTTGCGATCCCATCGAGACGTGGTCCTTCGACCGAGCGGATTCTAAGTGCGCCGCGGCCGCGCTGTGCTACATTCCGTCGGACGGGGACCGTTATTCGCGATTTCGGAAACCGGGTCAGCGCTCAGTCGGTCGCGCTGACGCCTGCTGCCCACCGGTAGCTGATTAGACGTCGCCAGCCGAATGATGGGGGCAGACCTGTTCTCGGCACTCATGACAGTTCCTCTACCTCTTTCTCTCTCTCTGTCTCTCTCTGCCGACATAGAGTATTATATGCCATATTTAAATTTATACTTTATACTTTAATTTACTTGTAAATAACGGTCTCAAAACCTCAGTTCAATACAACTGAGGTTTCAAGCATGAGACAAACCAAAGTAAAAGTACACAGATTGCTTTCAATACAATGCGTTTTTGTCTATTTGACAATAACTTTGTGAATAATCAAAACTCAATAATCTATATTCAAATTGATGTATGCAAAGTAGCTCGTGCGTTGTTAGTGTAGCGACTTATCGTGTTTACCATAAACATTATAATTTTGCAATAATTTGATTTGAAAAATAAATTTTAAATTAGATTTTTGTCTGCAATTGTTAGTTAGTGTAGCGACTAATCGTGTTTACTATAAATATTATTATGTTGCAACAATTTGATTTGAAAGATGATTTTTGTTAGTTTTTTGTCTGCGATTGTTTATTTGTCAACAACAGTGATATATACTACAGTTATTTAGTTGTCCAGTCAATGGCTGATGCAATTTTGTATGTTTGCCTTTAGTTAGTATAGTATTATAAATCTTAGCAAAATATGCTTAATAAATATTAAAGGATGTGAGTATAAACAAATATAAACTTTATATGTTAACAAACTGGCTGATAAAGTTAAGAAGTAAACATCCGAATTTTTTTGAATGTTTGTAAGGTATATACTTTTTTATCTATAATATCTTATTATATATAATCGTCGGTGTGTCTGCTAATGATCGTGTAATTTCTGAACGGCTTGATAGATTGAGGTCACATTCACACAACACATATATATTGTCAAGACGATGGTCCGCAGAAGAAAGGTATGGGCAGAACAACGTCTGCCGGGGCAGCTAGTTCATAAACAGATTACTGAATATTTATAATAAGGTTAAATATAAAATATAAAGACAAAAATTATTAGGTTTGAATGGGTTGGATTTTATTTGAATATTTGTATTTTGCAATTGTTATACAAACGTTTTAAAATAGTTGTTACCTTTCATGTTTCTGTACGAATCATGAAAAATGTTATTGTTTAATTTTCGATAAATTTTGACAGCGTCAAGGAGAGACATTTTTATTTCAAGAAATTGAATAACAGTGTTTTGAATCTTGTTCTTTTCCCTTCAAAATGCTTTTCTATTATCGTTGTATGATCTTTTCGGATGAAGATTTTGACTTTTAACGGCTGGTTTCCGAACGCATTTTTGGTAAACTAATATTTAGTTAATACATTTTAACTCCGGCTTGTTCTTACAAAGAAAATATTTTGAAATCAAAATATCATAAAGCTTGCATATTAGCCTTCTTTATATATAATTGCTTATATCTGGTAAGTAATAACAATATACTTTCAGCGCAAAAATCTGGTAACAAATTTTTTTAATTTCTGCCAGTATATCTTTCTAAAAAATAAACTCGGTTCTGATGACTACTTTTTATTAGCTGTCTAAGTGTTAGTGATAAAATTGCTTACTGCAAATTTTTACATTCACTGCAGGTAACTCCTTGATATTCATTGAATAAAACCCTTGATATTCTACCAGAAACTAACCATTACTAGTTCAGGTTTGGGTACTGACATTTCGGTTGGTCTTGCATAAGGCGTTAGCATTTTCATTTACGATTAATTCCAGTTGATTGAAATTACGTTTTAAAGTCGATAAAAAAAGTAGTAGAATGGGTGTTTTATGTCAACATTGACTCATAAAGTAGGAGAATGGGTACTTTTTGTCAACATTGACTCATAAAATAGAAGAATGCGTACTATTTATCGACATTGACTTATAAAATAGAAGAATGCGTATTTTATTTCAACATTGATTCATAAAGTAGAAGAATACGCACTTTATATCAATATTGACTCATAAAGTAGAAGAATGCATACTTCATGTCAATATTCACTCATAAAGTGGAAGAATACGTATCTAATGTCAATATTGACTCATAAATCTCACGAAAGTGTACTTTATGTGGATTTAAATCCATTTTGTTTGAAATAGTACACTTGAAAATTTGGTGCTAACTGTTGCTAATCGAGTGCATTTAGGTCTATTTATACCTTATAATAAAATATTCTAAAACTTTTGACAAGTTTTTAGAAAATATAGAACTCGTTACTAATTTTAATTCGCTAACGTAAGTTTGGATGTAGTGTTGTACACTTGTTTGCGTGTCGAATTTTTAAAAGGATGATGCTGATATTGTTGATACAAATTGTCGTTACATGTAGAATTTGGAATAAAAAAATATTGTACCCGATTTAAAAGTGTGCCCAACTTAAAAAGTAAACTTGCCATATCTGGTATCCTCAAGCTATATTGGTTTATACTTAAAATATTTAACTGTTTTGAGCTACTTGGAAGATAGTATGGCTATTTTCTTTTCTCCTCTTCACTTTCTTTATCTCTGAAACGATGAGTCACTTAAAATCACATTTTTCCTTCTTCTTAGGTTTAAATTAGGTGTCAATTAGTAGAATTCTCAAGCATGAAAGCTCGTCAAGTTGCGTATGAATAATAAAAAGAAATAAAATTTTATAACCTGCAAAAAAGGGCAAATATTTTCAAATATTAAACACAAAGTAAATAGGAAAACCCCAAAAAGTGAAGTAATGGAAAAATAAGGCGTAAAAAGAAATTTAAAAATGTGTCATTCATCAGGAGTCAAAATTATTTTTAAACTGATTTTTTTCTAAATTAATTGTGAGTGGTAAGCAACCGTTAAATACGTCGTTTTTATGAGTGTTGCTTTATTAAAAGAAAAGAAAAGTTTCTGAATTTAAAAATTAACTAAGCGGATGTGTTCGTACAATGACATTAGCAGGTAAAGTGCTTTGCTTTAGCGGGTTGATCTTCTAAGCGACATGTGTTGACAACAAAATTTTAAAAATTTTGAATATAAATTTTTTGAACAGCTTTCGATAAACAGCTATCACTGGCCACCATAATCATCAAGGTAACTTTATTAATGATCACAAACTTATTTTGGGTTATTCAAAATAAGGTATTTTGAATTATAGACTTTTTGCAATTTTATTAAGATAATTACAGCAGGAGCTAACCCTTACATCTTAGTCCTCAAGAAGTGTCATTACATTTCTGGACACCAATCCATTTTAAAGTGTTTAAGACGTTATTAGTATTAGCTCTTTCAACATTTTCTGTTTATGGTTTGGGTTACGCTCTAAACATTTGGTTACTCTACTTTTTTCGCTTTTTACAAAAACTTATTTACTTTCAAAGCGAGTACTGTTTGGTACTAACATCTCATTCGATCGAGTGTCAATTGACTTTGAACGCTTGGTTTACAAACGCCAATTTGGAGACTAATATTCAGTTAATACATTTTTAACTACGAATTTTTGTTACAAAAAAAATATTTTAAAGTCATTTTTGTTTATATCTTGTTGATATCTAGGAAATTACGTTTTTTTTATGAAAATCGATTATATCACATAAACAACATAGAAAATAAAAAATGGATTCAAAATATAGAAATGTATATATGTATGTGCGTGTGTGTGTGTTTGTAAATATGCGACCGTGTATTTGGTGAGCAAATATTTTATAAATATTTAGACTTTTAAAATTATTCTGAATTTCAAAATTAAAAATTTATGCTTTAAATGTACAAAATTGAAAAGATAAATTTTCGGAAAAACTGTTCCAACAATTCTTTTCAATTTTTCAGCGTTATTAGATTTAGATCTGCTCAATAATATTCTCTTTCTGCGTAAAAACTCGGCTTAGTATTTTTTTTTATGAAATATCGGTCAACATTTTTAGGTATTTTTAAATTTTCACCCTTTGTGCTACGGTTATCAGTATTATAGCATATGTATAGGATAAGCTAACAAATGGGTTTGAGCAACTGTTGGGCAGTTAACTAAATTGTTTTCAAGAGTTTTTTCAAACAGTTTGAGTTTTTGTTTTTTTTCGACTATACTTATTTTGACACTTGGAGTAAATTATCACTCTAGATTTATTTATTAATAATATTAATGAATTTTTACAAATTCTTAAAAAAATCGTGCGTGCACGATGTTTTGTTAGTACAATTCCTGTTAAAGTGCCACTTACTCATATACTCACCATAAATATTTCTACAATAATATATCTAATTAATAGGTACATATGTAAATAAATGATTTTGCTACAGCACAACGTGGATTGCGATCCATGGAATTTCATCGTAAAAGCTTTTGATAATCAAGCGTTTTGCTACCGCATCATAGATGGCGTCTTATGGATTTGGTTTTGTTACTGCACAATAGATGGCGGCTTATGAAATTTGTTCTGCTACTGTGCCATAGATGGCGCCACAAAAGTTGTAATCGGAAATGTAGATATCGTAAAAATATATTAGGGACTGATTAGAAGTAAAGTAATTATATGTTTCTATAAATGAAGGTTTCTAGACATCATTATATTTGAATGCATATTTGACTCGCATTAGGTATTCAGCATGTACGTACATGTGTGTGTCACGTAGTCCACGCAATCTCCAAAAGTAAGAATGTGTAAACGTGCAACTGTAAAAAATATCACGATCAAAACAAAAACTAAATTGGTTCCAGGACAAATTGGTATAAACATGTTTACTCATAGAAGTTGCCACCAAAGAAAAAAAAACCGAATTAAACTCCGAGAACCATGTTTGGAATAATTAAAATAAAAAAAACTGTGACATCCTGATTTCCGCAATGCGGATTTGCGAAATTTATCTAAAAATACAAACGAATCGCTTTTGAAGGCCGCGCTTAATGAATCGTGAAAATGATCGAAGGAAAATGCTTTAATTGCTTAATGAATCTTTATTAATTATTCAAGGTATTTTCCATCGATCCCTGGTCATGAATTCTTTTTGTATTAAGTTCTTCTTGCATTATCGTACGTCTTATGGGCGCTTTGTTATTGACTAGCGCGCCAGGCTTGAGTTTTGACGATAGGAGTAATTATGACTCGGGTATTTTTACAAGTAATCAACTTTTAATATATCTTTTTGGAAGAAGTGGTTTTCGTTTAAAAAAGAAATTACATTTTAATTTTTTAAAAATAAGTATTGTGATCTAAATTTGTGTTTCAAAAATGACATGCGTCTCCGTACGTTGGTCTATACGTACCAATAAGTATATGTGAAGACAAGCTGCAGGTTGCAATTGTTGACAGATTTAGATGATTATTTTCTGATGGACTGGTTAGCTCCCAAAACAGAAACTTTTTGATATTTACAATGATTTGTCAAATAATTTAATTTTTATAAACAATTTTCAAAACGAAGCGAGAGAACTTTTATAGTTCATTTAAACAGTTTTAATCCTTCTGAAGGAACAGCATGATTAATGCTGTCATAAACTTTTGTTCTTACTCAGTTTTATGAGAGACAGTTCGTTATTGATTATTTCGTTATAGTTTCTTTTATGCTTTTCTTTTTTCTTTAATCTATTTCATAAGTACGTTCCCTAGATCAAGCAAATGGTACCAATATCAATCGATCCGTAACGTTTTGTTTTACCCAAAGGTTTTCCTCAATTTTATCAGTATAGTCCGATGCTTTAACTTTGCTTGAGGGCTCCAATCGGAAACCGGCTCAGGAATGTAGACGAGTTCTTCTTTGAGCGTAAAGTCTTGCTTAGAAAGAAACCTGTTGTATTTCCAAATAGTTGTCTTTTTTGTTTAACTTACACCGTATTGATGGACTTCTTGCATCGTTCTAACAAGTTTTTCCCAGATATTTTCTCTGGTTAGAATGTTAGAAGGAATAGTGCAGCTCATGAATATATATGTATGTATGTCTTCAGTTTGACCTACTAATATTTATGTTTTTTATCTGTGTTTTCAATATATACTTTTATGTCTTTTTAGTTGACCATAAGTTTTTGAATGGCGAAACAGTCATCAATATGTACTTTATTGTCACTCCTACTTTGACTTGTCATATAATGTCATTTTGAATGCCTTTATCGGAAGCTTTCTTTTTAATTTTCGACTTTCGTGTTAAAATTGCGGTCCTCCGATAATTCAAACTGGAGCTTTTTTATTGAAATCGCCTTAGCCTTTTTATGGAAAACTTGGTTTATGTAATATAAGACATAAACCGAGTTTAAAAAACTTACATTTAAAAAAATGTATGTTTGCACATGTGCGAGCATGTATTTAGTGAGTGAGTATTCCATAAACTTTAAAGACTTTTAAAATTTTTCTTAATATCAAAGTTAATTCATACTTTAAATACACAAAATTGATAAATTAAATTTTCTCAAAAATTGTTCTAATAATTCTTTTAAATTTTTCCATATTATTCGTTTTCGACCTCCTCAATAATATGAGGTTAATAATTTCTCTTTAAAAGTCTTTTAAATTTTTTTTTCATAAAATATAATTTATGATGTTTAAGTTCCGTGAGAAAAACTTTGCGACGTTTATATCGTGACATTTATAATGATCACTTCTCGATAGCGTATCGGTTTTTCCCCACTGTAGAATGAAAACTCGTATTATGGTCCTGTGTTTGTCTCCCTTGATTATAAAATTAAAAATTATTATTTTCGATTTATTTTAATTAATTAAATTACATAAATTTGGCTTCATACTTTGTTACGTATTTGTGCTTTAGCTAAACACAGCTTTACATTTGAAAGTTGTTTATAATATAACCGGATGCTTGCGTTATTCAAACAATTTATACATTCTTACTTAACGGTTTTAGTGCCATGGTTTTTTACTCATATATACTTAAAAATGACAAAGAAATCTTTTATTTTTGATATCATTTACCCTTGTCTCGAAAAAAAACTGTATCTCTTCTAAAAATTATTCAATTTTAATAATTTTTTCGGTGTTTTCTTAATAAAAGCTTGTACAAGTATAATAAAATACAAAGAAAATTATGGAAATATATATTGTGAACAAAAATTATAACAAAAACTGATAACAAAAATTATAACAAAAAAATATAACAAAAATCAAGGTCACATCGTCATTTTCGCAGTCCGGTACATCCTCCGTCTCAGCAAAATAATTGTTATCGTCACTATTATCACTATCACTCAAAATTTGCATTACGCCATATTGTGACCGCACCACAATGTCACTCCCGCTATCACTTTCTTCACAACTTGAAAAACGATCATTTTCACTCGAATTATTTTCGTATTCCGACATTATGGGCTAAAAATTTTCTTTCCCTGGATCCGCCGCGCGCTAAACATCAACTGATTTCGCGAGCGCCGTCGCGCTCGTGGCAAATTTAACTCGTTCTGCCGACGAGCGCCATCACTCGAGCGCGATAGCGCTCGTCGGCACTCAAACCGTTAAAATTCTTCTTTTTCATTTTTCTTATTATTTAAAGTTCCTCTTTTACTCAAATAAGATTTAAAATGTAATAACTGCATGTTGTGTGAGATATTTATTGGAAAAATTTTACATTTGTTGCAAATTGTTTCTTCGGGCCAGATTTTTACATTCTGTCATTAAAATTGTGAAAACTCTTTCAATCTTTAGTTTCGCTCTAAGAGTTTTCTTCTTTAATATGCCGGGAAAATTAGAGCAATTCTTTCCAGGTTTATCTTTCAAAATGATATTGAATATATTTGGCGTTAATTTTGTAGAAATTCATTATTCACAATTAAATGAAACTACGTGATGTAGTATTATTTCTACTTTCTTTGAGTTCTTTACCACGACCTAGGTTTCGTTGTATTACAACATCTTTGCTAATAGCCCACCTGAAGATGTTGTAATACAATGAAACCTAGGTCGTAGTAAAGAACTCAAAGAAAGTAGAAATAATACTACATCACGTAGTTTCATTTAATTGTGATTCAAAATGATGTCAAAAATTCCAGTTATACACTGAATGATACAATCGTTCATTCCATACAAATAAGATGTTAAAGAACTAAGTGATTTATCAAGTTTCGTATTGATCTAAAATACTCAGATAAGTATTTTAGTTTTCGGCAAAATATGAATATTTTTCTTTCTGCTTCTTTTACTATGTATTTTTTCACTATTTATATATATATATATATATATATTACGTTACTAATTTAATATTATATTACGGAATTATATTATATGTAGCATAATATCTCTAAGCAGAATCAAATTTGAACCGTAATTGAGCGTTTTTTTTCATGCCCATTGAACACTCAGAATCCCACGTTATTCACGTAACACTTCATTTTATTTTATATTGTCATATTCCCAATGTCATCCGTACAATTCAGACTTATATTTCAACGCTTAATTTACTAGAATCAGTCAAGTTATTATCTTGAAGGTAATATGTAACCTTCGTCACACGTGTAAACAGATACTTACATATTGGCAGACACCTTGAATATTTTACTTACTTTTGTGTTTGACGTATTCAGATAAAATCATTTAATAGTTCGAGGAACTATATTTTTATAGACTTTTATTTTTTTATTACGGTTCTGTACCTCAGAAGGAAAAAAGGAACCAATATAAGATCACTTTGTTGTCGGTTTGTCTAGGCTCTTTTTCTCGAGAACTCATCAAGGTATCGAGTCGAAATTAATATCAAATACTTAGTTCTATGGTCCGTTAAAGCTGTAAAAAAAATTAAGCTTCTAAGTTAACGTAATCAAGAAGAATCCTAAAAATACTGCAATTTGTGCTACATATTTTGACAACCAAAACCAGTAGGGTACTTCCCGTTGACCTAGAATCATGAAATTTGGCAAGAAGCCAGGTCTTACAGCACAAGTAAAGGAAAAAATTGTAGAATCGTTAATTTGTAGCTATATAATATAAATTTATTTTTAATATGCGCCTGTGAAAGACATAGGAGCCAATATATTTTCGTTCAAAAAAGTTAAAAATGTTTAAATAGTTTACGTTTTCGAATTGAATATTTCAAATTTTTTCAGAACTTCCGTCGCCATTAAGACGAAAGTGTTTCTAATTGGTCCAGTTAGGTTGCTAATATCCGTTTGTGGTAAACAGACAGCCATATTGGGAATTTCTGGGAGGGTTTTAATAATATTTTTATTAAAATATTTTTATAAAAGTTGCATATTCTGTGAAGATCATTTATTTTTCGGGTTCTGTAGCTCAAAAGAAAAAAAAGCAACCTTTAAAAGATCGACCATCAGTCACAACCGTTTTCTCAGAAATCGCCTGAGTGTGCGATATCGTGTGAAAGGGCTAATAATAAGTTACTTCCGAAGCGAATCAACCTAATATTATATAAAAGGAGCTTTTGGAAGCTTTCGTAAAGGTTGTAGGAAAACTATATCGATTATCCAACAACTTATATTTTTTGAAGTACGCACCGTGTTTAACGCCTGTGAAAATATAGTAGGCAATATATTTACTCCGCGAAAAATTAATATTAGTAAACAGCTTAATAGAAATATTATGTACTTTCCAATGTTTATGAGTACCTAAATATGTACGAAACTATTGTAATTCAAATTCTACTCGGATTTGAGAGGTATTTGTTATTGATTTACTTAATTTAAGTGTTTTTTCGTAAATATTTACAGTTCTGAATCCGAAAACAAGTATTTTATTTATTTAAAATTAGATACAGTAAGTGAAAATTGTTTTTGGCGACCATGAGCACTCGATGAAAAAGTTCATGGATTATTATTTAAGATAAAGTTCTTGAATTTATTTTTATACACTGATAAAATGTCTAGAATATTCTAGAAAAGTTTAAACAAAAAAAGGCGGGTTCATCTCAAAGTTGAGCGCGTGAAGGAGATGAGTTAAGTCAGTCAGTTAGTTCTGAATCTAGTGTAACTTCTGGCAAATTATTTTTGGTGTATTATTCACATGATTTTGTTGTCTTATTTTCTATGACTTGTTATTTTCATAGATAAAAAGAGTACATATTTCTAAAAAAACTTGTCAGAATGCTACAGAAAATTTGTTTAGGAAACATTTTAAAATTTCTTCTTCTTAAACATTCTTTATGAGTTTTTAAGATTCATTAGTAATAGATTTTCAGAATTTAGTCGTGGGCAGAAAACAATAAGACAAACTGGATTCTTTAAAATATTTATTTAATTTTTTAATCTTTAATGTAACGTTTGTACATTCGGAGAATTTATTGTTACGAGAGCAACCTCTTCTAGTCAATCATAATCGAGAAATGTAATTAAATAGTTCAGAGGTGGATTGCAAGATTTTATTATTATAATTTCGACAAAAAAAAGAAAGGTATGAAGCATGAAATGGATGTGAACATAAAGAAAATGGTGCGGGTTATGTCAAAAAGGGTATCATTTTTCTGACCTCTCTTAAAAGCTAATTTAAATAGAGGATTTTTGATATTAGGGTCAAATGAATTCCATAATTTGGTGACGTAAACACTAAAGGAATTTTTATAAAATGATAAATGGTATTTAGGAATAAGAAGCATGTGTAAGTTTTCAGAACTGGAACAAAATCTAGGTGATAGAAGGCCTAAAACAAAACCTAGGTCTAGACTAGAACTAAATCTAGGTCACAGGCAGATAATTTCCTGAATCTGTCACCGAAGTAAGGAGGTTTATGTAGATTATTTAAGATGTTATGAAGTAATGAAAGAATACGAAAATTGCGCCGATCAAAAATCATAATCCACTTGAGCTGAGGTTTAAACTCGGAAATATGATCATTTTTCTAGAGGCCAAGCGGATACACGTATTTTGAAGTTATCTTAATGTGATAAATAACTAAACTAGTAAATCTAAACGGATACATCTCCACAGTCAAATAAAGGTTTTAACAAGTTTGACACAATTGGGTTTTAGTTTTAAAATATTATAAAGAAGCAAAAGGATAAGATGATTGTACAATAATACGTAATATGATGTAATTATGTAGTGGGGACATATGTATTATCATGAACATGTCAAAAATTATGATATTTAGAATCATAGTTTTCCTATAATCTTTACGTAGGCTTCTAAAAACCCTCTTTTTTCATAATTTTAGGTTCAGTAACTTCGGAAATAAGGGCGAAAGCCCAATTATTTTTTCATATTTTCCAATCTGCTTCTAAGTAACAACTACTTAAAATTGTTGAAAATTATTTTTAAGACCTTTACAACTAGCCCTATCAAACGATGTATTAAATTTTACAATGTGGATTTGACCGTTCGACATTAAATGAATCCCCATATACCATATGGTGTTTCTCAACTGTACACCAAAAATAAATTAACAAAATTCAGTGGTTTAGTCACAGGAATAGTTTTAAGTGGTTTGTAATTTCAAACACGATGTATTTTCATCAAGAATTTGCTAACTCAATAGGTACACGTTGCCACATCGACACTTTCCCATAAAGTTATTTTATTTCTTAATTACAGACAAATAGTAAAATAACTCTTATGCCTGTGTCATAAGAGTCATAATACGATACGAGTCCCCCGTGATATCGAAAAGCGTGTTTCGAATTCTTTTAATTGTTTATATTACTATTCTAATGTATTTTTGACAACCAGTAGTGACTGAGTTTTCATTTAATGTCGAACGGTCAAATCCACATGCTATATGGAATTTAATTTTTTCCCAGTATTGATTTTCTTTCATCCCCTTCCCCTTTCCATTTCTATATAAATATTATAAGTGTTAGCTATTCAGTCATTACTTTGATAGATTTCAAGTTTCTATATCAAGCGGTTTCTAAGATAAATGGTCCTGAAAAACGAACAGAAAAACACGTAAGTGATATTATAAGGGTTGCGTTTTTCCTTTTGAGGCACGGAACCCTGAAAAGAGTAAAGTAGTTAAGGAATATTAGTTAATATTCTTTTTTTCAATCTGTAATTTCTCGCAAAACGTTAGCAAGATCAATATCATCGATCTTGCTAACGTTTCGATACAATAAAATATTTAAGTTATATCTATCTAACGATAGATACAATAAAATATTTTAGATATATCTATCTAAAATATTTTATTCTACCTACTTGTCGAAAGAAATTTGGCATACATTATCTATTAAACCATTGTTTTATGTTAACTAATTATTTTAAAAGTGTTGTTTCTGTTACAAATAATTTTCAGTTCATATATCTAATTGACATTAAGTCTATTCGTTTGTGTTTAAGGTATAGTAAAAGTATACTTACAATGTGCCAGAAGATAAAATTTTAATTATTTTTCTGAAAATCTTGGCGTTTTGTTTTCCAAATGAAAAATTGTTTTATTTTTTGCGTTTTAGGCTCTTGAATTCGTGAAGAAGTTTTTTCTTGAGATGTTCACTGACTAACTTTAACAACAAGTATGAGTAACAAATATTCATAAACTAATTTTGAGTAAAAGCTATATAAAATTAAATGTCGTATTCTAATTTTCGTTTTATATAAAATGTTGTACTCTAATTTCTGTTTTATATAAAATGTTGTACTGCAATTTTCGTTATATATAAAATGTTGTACTCTAATTCTCGTTTTATATAAAATGTTGAACTCTAATTTTCGTTTTATATAAAATGTTGAACTCTAATTTTTGTTTTATATAAAATGTTGTACTCTAATTTCCGTATTATATAAAATGTTGTACTCCAATTTTCGTTTTATATAAAATGTTGTACTCCAATTTTCGTTATATATAAAATGTTGTACTCTAATTTTCGTTTTATATAAAATGTTGAACTCTAATTTTCGTTTTATATGAATTGTATTCTAATTTTCTAATTTAACTGAAGACAGTAGTCGCTTAAATAAAATAATTTCACTTCAAACGAAGTTTGTAAACCTCAATAGGACAGACTCGCATTCACCAGTTTTTTTTAATACCTACGCACAGAATAAAATAGTATTCAAAATGCAAAAGTTTGTACAGTAAAGGCATTTAAACAGAGACAGAGAATAATTGAGACCTTTTGAAATTTTGTGTCGGTTATCTGTAGTCGCATCCGGTAAAAACTACTAAGCGAAATCAAATGAAGCCTTTCACTGCCATGTTACTTAAAGTCAAGAAAATAAATAAAATACTTTACATATCGATACGTTGTTAGGGAAATTGTTAGGGGTTAAATATACTTAGGATCCTCAGTCCCTAGAGGTGGATAATCATTCGCTAGATATTTCACTGACAGTAACAAATGAGTAAGCAGTCAATTCTATCATCTACAAGTGCAGGATAGACCTCGGTTTATATTTTAACTCTTTATACTTCTTCTTTTTAGTCGTTACACTCTACGCAGAGTGGTCGTGACTAGTATGTCAAGCGTATTGCAGAAGAGTGATGTGCCTCAACATAGGTCGCTATTCCCCTCTAGCAGCTTTTCTCCGTTCTCTGAGTTTACTGTTTTTAGGGTAACGTCAATGGTTGCCTTGACCTGATATATACATCTCGTCGATGCTCTTCCATGTGGTCTGGTACCTTCCAATTTGCTCTGTGCCACCAGGATCTTATTACTGTCGTTATGCGATATATATATATATATATATATATATATATATATATATATATATATATATATATATTTATATATATATATATATATATCTATCTATATATATATATATATATAAATATATACGCATTACGATCAGCGTTATATATCCGCATTGGTGTTCGGAGCGATTTTTGTGTCCGCAAGAATTTCATTATGCGATGATATTATAGATTGGACAAATGTAGCCTAGTACCGTGACTGCAGGTTCTTAAGATTCAGGCCCGAACAGAACAATATTATTTGAGTAGCTATTCCAGCTGGCTCAAAAACGTCATGAAAGAATAAACTAATAATATTGAACTTTTGATATTTTATAATATATTTGAGAAAGTAATTCCATTATTACAATGTTTTCAAATAACATTTATGACAGCTCTTGTTTAGGTAACAAAAGAAATATTCTCTTACGGATCCCAATCAAAGTTATAATTTTTTTTTTAATGAGAAAATCACTCTCATTCTATTTGCTCTCGCGCTATTTTAGATATATCTATTTAAAATATTTTATTTACCTCAAGCAACTGGAGTGAATAGGATTTTTCACTTACAAACAGTTTTCAAATGAATCTTAAAAATTTCGTAAAATTATCTAAAAATAAACGAAAAAATTATAAGCAATGTTACGAAAAGCGCCATCTGTTGGCAGTTTATATAAATTAACATGAGTTAACAACAAACCGTTGTTATTGATATTTCTGCTTAACGCCGTCAGATGGTGCCAAACATATTACAAAGTAGTCTGGTTATTTTTAAGCGATACAATGAACACATTTAAATATTAACATTAAACTAAGTATTTAAAGAAAATATTTTATATAAAGTAAATTAATTTTCCATTGATGTTATGTAAGAATCGAGTGTTGTAATAATTTCAAACTTTACTTAAATTTTATTGAAACATTTTAATAATTTACTTTATATTGGGGTTGCAAACAAATTTCATCAATTGCGTCAGTTGATGTGAGTTTTAGAGATTTTAACAAATTATGACAAGTAACGGTTAATATTTAAGATAATTAAAAAATAACGAAACGAATAAATAGTCGCAAAAAAACCTTTTCCGACAAATTCAATCAATCTTAGAACCTGGTACTCGACTTATTTCCAGCCTAAAACGATATACCCTCACGTATTGTATCATCGGTCACATATCGATATAGAATCAGTACTCAAATGGTTCTATAGTAGAAAGATTTATATTTTTTTCTATAAAAATTATATTTTTAACATATTGCATTTGTATTAGGTGAATTTTCTAGCCGGATTTTATCTCATATCATCATTAATTATATCATTGAGACCTGTTAGAAAGCCTACAAAGTACTAGGAATGGTCATACGGTATTCCCACGAATTTCATTACGCCGTATATTGGCTGGGTGCGTGACATCAGCGCCGCCTAACGTTAGCTGCTTTATTGGTGCCTCAATTTTATTAGTACGCTTCAAATTAACGGCTCTGGTAAATTTTTACGTGAATAATATAAAAATATGTATGGTATATGGAAATTGAAAATACCTAAATAATGTATAATGGAAAGTACCTAAATAAATGATTCTATTAACGAATAATAACAAGATTATAGTCGTTCGTACTCAGAATATATAATATCCATTTGTTTAAATTAATGTATTACCTATATATAATATTTCAACCACAGACAGTTTCAGAATGAATGAATTTTATACCAGCTATCCATTTATTTTAATTTTTATCTATTTTCCAATTCAATATTGGAAATCTGTAAAATTAGAATTTGTTATTTCTTGTAGTATTTTTGCAATTTAATTCAAAATAACTATGGTGTCATATTTAGAAAATTTAATTTTAGTGGATAAAAAATTAGATATGAGTTCAGTATAGCAAAAATACTCATTTTAGCGATTTTTTAAGTGAAAGGATATACATAAAAATAACGTATTTAAAAAATACGGCTCATATTGCAAAAAATTATTGTAAGTAAATTTTATTAGTTTTAAAAAATATATAAGTACAATAAATATATTTAATTTGTTATTGCTGAAGTGCTTTTCACTGTTTTCACTTTAAATTTATAATTATATGCTACATACTAATAGAAACGTTAATAATAAAAATTTAGAAATTATTAAAAAGCTAAATAATTATAACCTTTAAATATTTAGTTTGTTATACACAAATTTAAAAAATTATATTTTCATGTATCCTCTTTACTTACTTTAAATTTTTTGTTTTTTTTTTTTTATAATTAAAAAAACCATAAACTAAAGATTTAATAATATATTTTTACTATTGGTAGAATTAAATGTTTTTGTTAAAATTTTCAAATTTCTGCAGACTGTATAGTATGTACATATAATTTATGAATTTTGAGATACAGTTTACAATATCAACATAGCCGGAGAAAAGTCACTGGTCTGGGCGTTTTCGTGACGAATGCTGGCAAATGTATTACATATACACTAACGACATGTATGAGGGAAATATAGGTCTTAAAAAGATCTAAAGAAAACTGTGAAGGTGATAGCGTTAATCTATTTTCTATAGATAAGTCATGGTACCCAATTTTGTTTAAGTGGTACCTAATTTTGTTTAAATGGTACCTAATTTTATTTAAGTGGTACCTAATTTTGTTTAAGTGCATGGGAGAAAAATGCCGATGTTTATGTCCATTTGTCAATCTTCATTAAAATAAAAATCTTGGCAATTTTAAGCGTTTTTGGTAGATACAAATTAACTCTTCACAATTATTAATATGGATTAGGAAATTAAGTGAAATGAAAAAGGTTTCTTAAACGAAATAAAAGTGGAAACGCGAGGAATAGAAAAGAGGAAACGGGTACAAGGGCACAATTTTGCGATATAATATTATATTTTTGTTATTTAACATAAAACGCAGAATAAAGTTCGTGAAAGAAAAACTCTTAATGAAATATTTGTGCTTATGTGAAGTCTTGGTGTCATCTGGAAATACACTTAATGTGAATAAAAAAGAAATATTTTAGGCACAATATTTGTCTATCTTAAAGTGAACCCGTGTGAAGCCAAAGGATGTCGCTAGTTGTTTTATTAATAATAGGACTGGCTATGTCATCGAGTTGAGTCTTCTGTTTCTAGTTATAGTCTTGTTATAGATTATGGGTTAGGATTTAAGAAACGGCGAGTTCATTATACCGTTACTTAAAATAATGGATTTTCGCAACCAGACTTAGATTTTTTGGTCTAGCTACAGTAAAATGACTATAAAATGCAGAAACTTCTAGAATACTTTGGTGGTTGATAAAATAATTGGTATTATTTTGATGCCATATGTATTTGATGTTGTCTGCTAATGTTATCTATTTATCTATTTTTTGGTGTGCTTTTTTACAGGTTACAAGTATTGGATACTGGAATATCTGTCAGATATATAGTTTTGATTATTATCTGGTCCCAACTTAGGTACTTTTTTTATAAATCGAGAGGATGTTTTCATGTCAAGCGCTCCGGCACTTGCAGGGGTTTATAACTTTTCTTTTTATATTCACGCTTCATGAAATGTATTGTCATTGCTTTTTAGCTTGTAAGTTTTGAACGCACAAGTGTGTTCCTCCTGTATAAGACAGGTGATGGTCGTTATGAAACACAAAAAGTAACACCAGTCAAAATGAGGGAGCACATTCAATATTCAAATAGGCAAATCTAGCACATGAGCTGACGGGAATTATAATTGGATTTTGATTAATTTATGCTTTGTATAATATGTGAATGTTATAGTGGATGTTATGTACTTTCACTGGTGGTGGAGTTGTTAATTATCAATGCAGAGTCAAGAGCAATTCTCTTGTTCCAAACAATAGTTATTATTATATAATTGACGTAATGATTGGATGATCACAGGTTCATAACACCTGACGTGGCGGCAGGTAAAAGTACAAAGAAATAAAAGAATGCACAAAGAAATAAAAAAATGCACAAAGAAATAAAAAATGCACAAAGAAATAAAAAAATGCACAAAGAAATAAAAAAATGCACAAAGAAATAAAAAAATGCACAAAGAAATAAAAAAATGCACAAAGAAATAAAAAAATGCACAAAGAAATTAAAGAAATGCACAAAGAAATAAAAAAATGCACAAAGAAATAAAAAAATGCACAAAGAAATAAAAAAATGCACAAAGAAATAAAAAAATGCACAAAGAAATAAAAAAATGTACGAGATTGTACTGATAAGTTTCAGCAATCAGATCAGTTCGAGGATTCGTTTCAGTTTAAAAGTTCTATGTCTTTGTAAAAAGTTATTGTTAAATATCAAATAAATAAATAGTATTTAATTCATTTAATTAATATTCATTCGTAATCGACCCAGCGAGTTCTCTTCATGTCCAGTAGTCAACGGCAGCAGATCTGGTTAATTTTGGAGGAATTTCCCCAATCTAGCAACAGTCAAGTGTAGGGCTTTGCTTTTCAGTTGCAGTGAATTATATCCTGTCACTACTGAAATGAAAAGCGAAGAAAATATGGGTGGATAACATCCATAGATTTTAAAGACGAATAAAATTTTCCATATTTTATCCAACGTAAGAGTGATGACCTCATTTCATTTCTCATTTAAAATAAACGGAAGTATAATCAAAACCTTAATATGGTTGATATCGTGAATTACCGGAAGTATCGCATAATGAATCAGGTTTAATGAATATGATCCTAAGAGTGTCGATAAAGTGATTGCAAAATTAAAGATACTTGTCCATGACAATACTAGGACCTTCTAATGAATACTTATAGGCGATCAAAACTCGGGAATAAGCATAAGTTATCAGTGCTCACTTACTTATATTAAAATTAAAGTTGTTGCTCATACTTGATTGTAAGTCAGAGTTATGGTCTCTGAGGCAGCTCCCAACTGTTATTATTACTTATTTCCAGAAACGACTTTAAAACTTTCGTAATTTTTTACTATAGAACGTATATTTCCGCTATATCGGTTATATTTATATAAACCATTTGTTTTTCCCTTTAATAATAATTTGCTGGTTAAAGATAAATATTAAAAAAAATAATGATGACTTAAGTGTAAAATGTATAGCTCAATTTAACATCAGATTATGATATTACAGCTATAGAAAAAATAGCTTTATTAACCGCTCCTTTAGCGACGACAACAACTGAATCATTTATTGTATCAAGGTCCTGAGCGTATAAAAGACAAAATGCTAAAATACATTTTAAAGTAGCTTCATTTTAACGTGAAATTTTCAATATTGATTTAATTAGACATTCCAAGGTCCCAGCTATTTTGTAGGAAATGAAGCACAACTAAACCAAATGGAACAAAATAAAAACACTTAATGAGAAACGTATATTACCCACTATAAATTTATAAAAATAAAAAAAAAATGTTGATCCATTTACAATTGAATCTTCTAAAAATTACTTTGCTAACACTGATAATAGCTAAAATATTCTTTACAGGACCATCTATTTAACATTTACTAACTACGTCAAAACTTTCTTCATTACATTAGGGATAAAAAAAACAACTAGGTAATGTATGTGCCATTAATTGCACGGTAATGGTACATTAATAACCATGCAATTAATAAAACCTACGCTTAGGTTTACGTTTTATTAATTTTTATAAGTAGGTTACTAGTTAAACTTTCAATAATTCGTATAAGACTCGTACCGCAATAAATTAAATCTAATGTTATGTATTTTCTCACATTTCAGAAGTGACATCAATGGCGAGAAACATCAGAAGACTCCCTTGCGTATCCAGGAAGAGCGGAGAGGAAGGAATCTGCATGTTTGCCATAGAGTGCGTCAAGTCAAACGGATCTCATTTGGGCACTTGCATAGACAGATTTTACTTCGGATCGTGCTGCAAGATGTCAGACAAATATATATCGCCACACATAAACGAGATAGAAGATAACACTATAAATGGTTTAGATTTTGAAAACAAGAAGAAACCGATTAAAACCGATACTAATGTTGACACAATACCACATGTTTCAACAATGAGGCCCAGCGGTACGACTTTTGATGAGCCAGTCACGGTGAGTGGTAAACCTGAATCAGCGATGACGCCGGAACATAAAACATCGAGTGACGAAACAATAACGACCCCAACTGAACCGGGTATTAAAGAAACTACTCCCATTAAAACAACACTTAGACCTACGAAAGTCCCAACAAACATTTATGTAACAATAACTAGAAAACCAGTTAAGAAACCTGAAAAAACTACAGTTGTACCAATAACTACAACCGAAATACCTTTTAAAATATCTACGTTCCAAACAGTGTCTGATGAATTCTCCACTACTCCAACAAATAAACCTACGTCGATCAGTAGTTCATTGACATCTAAACCATCAACAGTTTCACTAACGAATCCATCATTTAATAAAACTAAACCGATTACAACGACAACTCAACTAAATAATAGAAATACAACTAGCCACACACAAAAACCAACAACAGCACCTAAACCTTTGAAACCTAGTATAAAACCAATTTTTAAACCTACTGGATCGAAACCATCAACTGGATCGAAACCATCAAACAAACCTTTTAACGCTACAAGGCCAAATCAAAATTCAACCTTTGTTAACAACTACAATAGGACAACAATAAGACCAAGTATAAACTATACAAGGCCTAAGCCCACAGTAAACGTTCAACAAAACGTTACAAAAAGACCGACTTATAAACCGCCACCAAGTCGCCGGCCACTTCCGACAAGGAGACCCGTAATAAAGCCCACTTCTTCGCCAATTATTCGCGTAAATATTACTTCTATAAATCCGCAAACAACTTTTGTATCCACATCTTCTACGCCTACTGTCACAACTGTCACAAGTATTGCACCAAAAGAAACAACGACGGCATCAACTACTCCTTCAATAACAACTACAAGTACGACTGAGTCAACAACTGCTGAGCGAATAACAACCACAAAATCTGCCACCACATCAACTTTGCCCACAACTATTTTAGAAGAAGTAACTACTACTGTCTTGCCAGCTAAAATCACAACTCAAGTCCCTGTATTAAATGAAGAGTTAAATACAGAAACATCAGTGGTCACTTTGTCCGAAAGCACCATTCCATCTGTTGTACCAATAGAAGAGACGCCTACTATAAAGACGTCAACGTATCCTCCCGGCTTATCAACTTGGTCTACCACTGTTGATGTTGTTACCGAAGCACCTGAAGCTACTAAAACTACTCCGACAGGTATATTTAGTATATTTACATATACTTTTTCATTTGGATTGGAAAATTATTCCAAACTTTATTTGCAGATGTTTCTTGATGACATTGCTAGAATTAAAAATAATACATAGATCTAATTCGACGCTATACTTAAACGAAGCTGTCATTTTTATTGAATTTATCTTTGATTAGTTATTATTGTTGATTTATTAAAAAGTTAGGCTATGACTTGCTCTTATGAAATGATCAATTTGATAGTTAATGTAATATTAACTAAGAAACTTTTATTTTAAACTTATCTAAACAGATTCATATTCAAGTTCTGGGGATTCTGTCGCCATGTTTGAAAATTTAATTGTTTTGTTAGCATAAACGTAGTACAAGCAGTATATATAGTATACTGCCTCATAAATTATTTAAATATCTAGGTTATTTCAGATTTTCAAATACAACAATTTCTAAAATTGGACATCGCAGGTGTAAGAAAAAAACATTGTTTGGCCTTATTCATGTAGATACTTTTAATATTTACAACCAACTATATTTCGTAGTAAAAATATCATAATTACAAGAAAATACTAGGTGAGATGTGTTACATAACTATTTTTATAATTTTTTCAGTCTTGCCGGATGCGATATGAAAATATTTAATATTTTAGTTTCTGTTTTCAATTGATCAAAAAACTATCAGAAGGTACAAAATATTTATAGGTCTATTTTTTTTTTGTGAATTACGAAAGCCTTCACCAATCTCATAATCTATTCATATTGTACGAGTAAATTTGACAAGAAAGTGGATTTTAATTTCAAAGGAAGAAATATCAAAACGTATAGCAAAACGTAATATTTCAGTATTTTGAGATTACTTTTGTTGTTATACAAATATTGGTGGGGAAATTAATGGAATTATTTTGTAATTAATTTTATCTTGACACTATATCCAATTAATACAGGGCAGTTAAAGATAGCAAAATATGACATCAATTTCATATAGGGATTACGAGGGATTACAATAAATTTAACATTTACAAAAACTATTCAGTTTCAGAAGATTCGTGGTCACCCATAACTCCGCCCAGCGATTGGGTTCTCCTATCAACAATAACAACCTCAGGGCCTGAGCTAAACCCATCTCCACCAACAGTGTCGGAAACCCCCAAACCGGAAATCACTAAAACGCCTGCAGGTTCATCACCAACGTCAATGGTAACAACTTTACCCTTTGATGAACCAACACTATCGTCATCAACAATTCCTACGATTGCTGCGTCATCAGCCAAACCAGTGACGATTTCTTCGGGAACAGCCAACGTATTTGATGTCAATACAAGTTCTTCGTCATCTAGTATTTCCATACAGCCTTCTGACGAAGTAACTGAAGAGTCCAGACCTGTGTTTGTTGTTAACATAACGACATCGCCAATGCTATCCACATTTACGACTGCACCTTCAGCTGCTGTAACAGAATCCACTGTTAACCTTGATAATTCTACAAAGGCAGAAAATGTAACATCTGTTTCATCAAATGATACAATAGGTGTGTTTTTATCAATGATTATTGTTTTCGTATTCTAGTTTGTCATACCTAGATTTTTTAGAGTAGGAGTTCAAAAAAATTAGAATTTGTACCGATATTGAATCTCAAGTAATTACAATATTATGTAATTATTAAGATGTTCAGTTTTTTGAACAGGTTTCTTATATAATAGTTAAAAAACAAATAATGCGATTGTCGCTTCTGATAATCTGATATCTTCCTAATTTAATATTTTGCGTAATATTTTTAAATTAGTTT
This sequence comes from Druceiella hillmani, assembly GCA_039881145.1. NCBI lineage: Eukaryota > Metazoa > Arthropoda > Insecta > Lepidoptera > Hepialidae > Druceiella > Druceiella hillmani. Next base: position 17,653,390 of record JAYKKI010000024.1, read on the forward strand.
TTCTCAATACAATTTCAAAAGACCAATATGAAGTTTGATTATCAATACATGATAAAAAATTACTTTACTGGGTTTAAAACTAAAAAAAGTGTAGCATTAAATAGAAATACTAAAAGTTTCTATGTCTTATTTTAGTATTTTAGGAAAAATTGTTTTTTTTAAGTAAAACTTGTTTTTTTATTTGAATACTGTTTTAGTGTTTGTTTCAAGCTAAGTAATTAATTTAATAAATAAACATTAATCCTTTTCAATAGTTTATATACGATTCAAAACCAAAATTCATAATACATTAAATAAAGAAATGGAAAATGAACTATTCTAATTAATAATTAATTAATAAAAAGTAATTATTTTGGGTTGGTCTGTCAATTCATAAAAATATAAGATAATACTATTATAAGCAAGTCATTAATTGTAAGGTTATTTTAACTCTGATGAGAAATTACAATAATCTGAACTGAATATAAATGTTTATTTCAGCTGCAACCACAGAAAGCTCATCCACTGCCAAGTCGACGGTATCCAACATAGAAATAGTCACCACTTCGCCATCTCCAGTTTCGAATTCTCTCAACATGTCTAATTACAAAGAAGGTGAGTAAAAAAATAATATCTCAAAAAAAAGAACAAAATGAAATTTATATTTTTCATGTATTTTTTTACTTGAGCTAAAACAATCTAAATATTTTTATAATCTTTTTGTTAAAGTTTAGCAGTTTTTGAGTATTTCTGTGTCTTAATCTTCTCTAATCTAAAAGTTATTAACTAATGAGAGATAGTGATCCTATTTGAAAACAGGTCCCATGGCTGACTGAATACCAATTTGGCCGCCTCAGTAGCGTATTTTTTTTCTAAATTATAACTTTGATATACGGTTTTCAAATATTCCATTTTCAATAAATAAGTCCGTCTCTTTTTTGTACGGTTTAAGCAGTATTCCCCACCTTCTGTTATATCTTTTATCACTACTCTGCCGCTAAAAATTTCAGAGTGATAATTTTCATATAGCCTATAATTTTCCTCAAGTTTTAGGCTTTCTAATACAAAAATATTATTTGAAATGGGATGTGTTCCAGAGATTAGCGCAAACAAACAAAAAACCAAACATATTTTTCCCTTTATATTTTAGTATTTATCGATTATTCCTAAGGTAGTCCTGTAATCAAAACTTAACATATAGTAGCATATTATCATTGGGAATAACTCACTTTATGAACTGAACTCATAATCATTTCAATATTATTATTGTACAAATCAAAAACCCTCTTTACGACGAATGAAAGTTCAAAGAAAACAGAAACAATTTACGCTTACTTTATTGGTGGTTTGCGCTACACTCTTAGTGAGTGTAGCGGAATCGAAAACTCTATTTATGAGTCGCTAGCCTCATTACCTCTGTGTTTCACTTTTCGTTACCCCATTCTTTTTAACACACGAACCTGACTAGCATTGCGAAAAAAAGAATCCCTTAAAAATATTTAAGAAATAATGCATAAAAATTGTGAAAGTCGATGACAAAACCAAAAGCGCACACACCGCGTTTTTTGGTAAATAGATGATTGTAAGAAAAAAATAAAAAATTAGAAAATTGTAAGAAAAAATTAAAAATTGAAAGAAATGGTGAAAATAGATCAGAGAGAAGCAGCAGAAAGATCCGCACAAAATGGAGGCCGAGCACGAAAAAGACAGTTATTATAGAAAATAGTGCATTCAATTTAATTATCTGAGAGATAATTTTGAAAATTAATCAGACATTCTTATAGTTTACCAATCGATAGAAAAAGTTACACCAAAATCCGTCAAGAATTGAGACCTCTAGAGTGTCCTCATATGTATATACGTACAGACATACAGACCAAGAGACGGGGCCGGATGTTATTTTGCAAAGGCAAATTTAAGTCATAATAAACGGTGTAATTTTTAGAAGAAAATCTTTTTTTTCCAAAAAAACTATTTCAAAAGTTGATTACTTCTAGATTTCTTCCCGAGTTATAATTACTTCTATGGTCAAAACTAGACATCGATGCACTAATTGATAATAGAGCACATATCCGCGGAGTGTGCTATATCCGTAGAAGAAACGATCTAGATCTAGAATGGAAATAACTACATGTATAAGACAGGATGTCTTGATTTTATCGTAGCAAGCTAAAAAAATACATACAATGTTTGAGCTGTCGTGTACTCCCGTTGGTAGCCTTCGTCAGTTCCCCAAAATTATGCAAATTCTTCTTATTGGCCCCGCATATATAAAATTGCATTTTCATCTCCGCTCAACGGATATTACTTGTCGGTATCTTGTCCGCTATAACGAGTTAACATGTAACTGACACCAGTCAGGGTCCGGATAACAAAGGACAGCAGTTCACGGCGAGATCGCTTGTAATTATTGAACAATACGCTGTTATAAATGTAATGACACGTTTTATAAGCTAGTAGTTATTGTATCGTTGTTGCGATCGTTGAACGGCACGGCGTCCTTGTACCGTACGAGGAGATGATCTCCTCAAGATTATTGATTCGATGTGCTTTGTTGGAGTGTTCTTGTGTTTGATGAGGACTATTGTTTTGATCGATTTATGAAGGATGACAGTTTCCTTCTACGCCTCCATATACAAAAAATGTCAGAAGTGTATTGGAAAATATAAGCAAATTTATTAATTATGAGATAGCTAGAAATAATAAGAAGCTAGAAGAATAGATAGAAATAATTAAAAATAAATGGGCTCACAAAGAACTAATTTCAATATTCGTTCCAACGCTCCAAATGGTGCGATCGTCTACCGAAATCCACTCGTAAATAATAAAATGGCCTACCAAATTTGGTTAAATGGTGCGGTGCTGCCGATTCCAAATAGCTTGAAGTACCACTGACGTCTACACACAACAGTCCAACTAATACAACAGTCCAACATTCCAAATGGCACGACCGCAATCGAAATCTGCGTACGAATATTCATATCGCCCAAAGTTTTGGTAAAGTGGCGCGGCGCGATTAATTATCAAATAGTTTAGAATGGCTGCTGACGAACGATCCAACGTTCCAAATGACGCGTTGCCAGCTGAAATATTAAAATCACCTACAGTTTCAGTCGAATACTGCGGCTTGGTGGATTTCCAAACCGTCCAAATTCGTTCGTTTCACGCCAAACGACACATCGACGTATGGAGTAAGTAAGGATATAGTTGGCGGCACAGATTTTATACAAAAAGATAGTATGAATGAATTTTTTAAAAATTGTTCTATGTTTACTAATTTTTGAGCTAAGGAATTTACCGCGAGAGGTTAAAAACACGGATATAAATGACAACAAGAGGTATGAGATGAATCGGATCACAATAAGACGTATATTGCTTTGGAGTGATCGTGAATGTAGTCGATATTACATGTGCATCGATTTGGAGTGACGATGGGTAAATGCGCTCCGAATGGCGCGTTCATAAATGGCAAGATTTGCAAAGAAGCGGGGGGAAGAGGGCAGTCATTACAAAACACTTAAAAGTATAATATTCCTTTTCAGTGTTTTGTAATATAAGCACACAAAGGTGAATCGGATGACAATAAGAGATATGTTGCTTTAGACTGATCTTGAGTGTAGTCGTTATTACCTATGCATCCATTTGGAGCGACGCTGAATAGATGCGCTTCGAATGGCGCGTTCGTCAGTGGCAAGATTTACCAAGAAACGGGGGAAGAGGACATTCATTACAAAACATTTAAAAGCTCAATATTCCTCTATTTTCTTGATGTATTCAATACTGCTCATTTTATAGATCACATATTGTAAAAAATGGGCAGACTTGGGATAAAGTAAGTGAGATAGGCTTTGCTTTTAATTAGATTCAAAATAAAACAATGCCCTCCAAATGGATAAACTCATAACGGATAAACATTGGGATATTTAGAGCAGTATTAATACTTTTGATAGTTACAAAAAATCCATTAAATCCACCTGAAATAAAAACAAACCAGTGGTCTTTTTTTTTTAAATATCATTGAACAGTGACGCAAATAACAGTAGTTGAATCGATTGCAGGTCATTGTCATTCTAAATACGTCTCTCTCTGCGCAATTCTTTACCCATAAATCTTACACACCTTCACGACACGATTTGAATATGCGACTAAGAGTTAATGTCTCTAGAAAAGCTTACATTTGCTCAAATGTAAGCTTTTTATCATGTTTTGTATACATTATTGTCTCTAGAAAAGCTTACATTTGCTCAAATGTAAGCTTTTCAACATGTTTTGTATACTTTATCCAGAATAGTGTTGGGCAGCAAATTTTTTTTATTCTTGTGTTCAAAAAGAGTTTCTACGTCATTAGGTACAAGTAACTGCCATAGTTATAAAGGATTCAGAAGGGTAAACATTCTAGAATAAAGGATTTTTTAGGTTTTTTAAACCCCTAAAAATTAGAGGAGAGAATTTTCTTTAATATTTTGCTACATATTCAGCCCTACGTTGTGTGGTTTACTTTACTTAAATTAGCTCTGAAAATAGTCATGTTGTATCGCAAGGGCTTTATCTTTGTCTTTATTTTCGTTAAAGTGAGGCGGTTTGAGAAAAAAATAGCATCATTTAATTTTACGTGCAGAAGGAAAAGGACGTCAACGATGCCCTATACTTTATCTATGGATGATAGGAGATCCATTTTTATAGGTTATGTTGTTCTGAAAAAGCGTCAAATAAGATTTATTCGTAGTATCACTTTCAACGTTGACGGCAAGTTGTTTAGACGGCAAGTTGTCGTTTTAGATATTTAGACAATAACGAAAGAAAACTTATTGTGTTCCCCCACAACATTTACAGATTTTAAAACTTACCACCACGTATTTGTAAAAATATAGCACAGAAATATATAAAAATAATTTTATATTTATATAATCACGCAAGTACAAAAGAAACACTATTAAAGATCACCAGACTCGATATGTTTTAAGAAAAGTTGCTGAAATGTGAATTGCGTCAAATTTGGCATAACATTAAGTTAATTAAACTCTTTTAATCGTAAGTAACTTAGAACGAAGCCATATAAAGGGAAAACCAATCAATAATATAGATTTTTCATTTTAGTAGAAAAATATATAAAAATGTAAGAAGCCAAAATTCTGGGCGCGGGCCAGCGCCTTCCGAAACGAGGGCAATGCCATAGCGCAGTGCCCGATGTACGAGATGTATTTATTTATGTATTTTTTATACCAACAACCTGTTTGTGACAAAGAAGTGCGCGGGTGTGAGCGAGAAAAAAACGGTCTAGGGGAGAGGCGTGTAATAACGCATGATTACAAATTTTAAAAAAATATTGACTCGTATAACACAATCATAAACATTGGTGTGACCGATTTTTACCTACTTAGTTAGATAGCATTATGTCAATTTACTTTAATATTATTTTCATTAGATTTTGTTAAGAATTGTAGCTGAGCTGGGAGAATTGAATTTTGATTTATTTTATACTTTAAAGTATTTAAACATGTTTTAGATAAACTTATTATCGCATGAGCAATCTCTTTCCGTCCATCAAAACACAGTCTGTAGAGAATTTAGTGTTGCGGAAGACTGCAACTTTATAGTAACTTAAATATTTTAGCGATATACAAGGTCCACAATTAAATAAAACTACGTGATGTAGTATTATTTCTACTTTCTTTAATTTCTTTACCACGACCTTTCGTTGTATTACAACATCTTTAGGTGGGATATTAGCAAAGATATCTTCAGGTGGGATATTAGTGGGATATTAGCATAGAATCTTTGCTAATATCCTACCTGAAGATGTTGTAATACAACGAAACCTAGGTCGTAGTAAAGAAATTAAAGAAAGTAGAAATAATACTACATCAAGTAGTTTCATTTAATTGTGAATAATGAGTTTCTACAAAATTAACGCCAAATATATTCGATATACAAGGTGTAAAGTTTAATAAACCAAGCTGCAAAGAGATAATATTATTTGATATCCTGAGAGCAATGTAAACCGTTTTCTGAATTTCCACATAACGAAAAAATATAACCTTTTTAAAATTTAAAAAAAGTCAGTTTTCCACTTGAGGGTTAAGATCGAAATCGTCACCTGATTTGTGAAGTAAACAAAGACCTGTGTCCATGAGACACGTTCCTTTTTTATCGAATGCGACTTGTCTACTACCATAATATGTTTTGATAAAAACATATTTAATACACTTTACTAAACCCTGAAATCGCGGGACACGATATTCATTTAAAATCATTTTTGCATAATTAGTTTATTTCTATGTCTTTTTGGGTTTATATAAAATAAATTAGAAATTTAATTAATAATATTAAATTAGGTAGTTATATTTTATAACATAAGAAAAAAGAAAATGCGGAAAATATAGTAATCATTATGCAGCCAAATTGCAGATTTGAACTTGAATAATTCCGAAACCGCTTCGAATTTGGAAAGATAGTTTTCTTCGATACATTACAGGAAGTTATCTCTTCTTGTAGAATTTTATTTTTACACCATGTATACTAATAAATAATTTAAATATTAACGTAGATGATAGGGAAGAGGCATAAGATGCAATATGATAGAAAAGAAGGAACGGAGTAGACAGGGAATTAGGATCGAAATAAACTTTTCAGAGGACTTGTGAAAACGTAAATCGACATCTCGTTCCGAATGTTACTATAAATGTGTTCAGAGTTTGACAGCGCGTAGAGTGAGGGACTTCATTAAGTGGTATTATTTTTAGGAACATAATATAGATGAATTCAAAACATAATCTAAGGACCAGTGGGCCTGCTAAGGCTTTTAATCTAGAATTAAAAAAATATGGACTCCAAAGATCCTTCAAGATATTGAAATGTGGAGAAGAATATGTAAATGGCACTGTTCGCGTATTTCGTGATCGAAACATACATTTCAAATTTCAAGTATCGGCTTTATATTTCTGGATATTTTGCGATGAGACATGAGTTTGTTTTTCGGGATAGTCAGTCAGCCAATAAGTGATATTTGGCTTCTATATATATAGATATCAAAATAATGGATAGAAATATCTCAAAAAAATTCCTTGGAAAAATAGAGAAACGGAAAACAGACTGTTATGTGTACGTAAAATTTAGAATAAAATGATGAATTTGTACTTTTGAATAGTTTGTTAAGGAATAATCAAAAGACAGATGATATTGATATGGAGCGTACAAACAACAGGTGAATGCTGCAGGGGTATTCCTGACGGTATACATTTGTTACAAGCGCATGAACGCTGACAGATCAACGCGGTATTTCGAGACGCATGATATCGTTTTTTGCTCCAATTATCACTTCGCATTTCTCATTGCTTCAATATTCATTAATAATTAGTGCCATATTAATCCAATTTAAAATGTATTTTTCTGGTTCAAATATGTCTAGTTATTTATTCATTATACTCTTCAAAATTATTTATGAAATGGCACGAATTTCTTGCCTTTGCAATTTACTGTAGTTATTTCAAATATGTCTGGTAATTTATTAGACTCTTCAAAATTGTTTATAAAATGGCGCATGAATTTCTTACCTTTGTAATTGTAGCTATTTCAAATATGTTAGGTCATTCACTCATTAGAATTTTCAAAATTATTTATGTAATGTTGCACGAATTTTTTGCCTTTGTAATTCACTATAGCTGTTTCAAATATGTTTGGTAATTCATTCATTAGGCTCCTAAAAATTATTTATGGAATGGCGCACTAATTTCTTGCCTTTGTAATTCACTATAGCTGTTTAAAATATGTTTGGTAATTCATTCTTTAGGCTCTGCAAAAATATTTATGGAATGGCGCACGAATTTCTTACCTTTGTAATTTTATTTTTTTATTTAAAATGTTGCTTGTTATTTATGTCTTTTTTATACTCAAAATTTAAATAGAATTTTTATTATCTTAAGCAGATACATTTTATATAAATCATCAGTTGTCCATACCAATTGACCGGAAAAAAGAGTAAATGATTTTCATATAAAAAAGCGATTAAAATAAAATACAATTGTGGTGATTGTATTTTATTTTAGTCGCTATTTTACATGACAATTATTTACAATTAATTTATTAATGGTATTATCAGTCAGTTAGTTGTTTGCTTTGTTTTTTAATCAAGTACTTATATACTCATACAATATGATTCCATTTTTAAAGGAAAATGGGAGTATGTAACTTTTTGTTGGTTTCACGTTATTGGCAAAATATAAGTACATTATATTAATATATTATGTTATACATTATGCATAAGTACATTATATTAATGCAACTTCAGTGGTTAAAAAGTTTACGTCGTTCCCATTCATAGTAAATTCATGGTCATATCTAAAGTTTTTCAAAATGGATATTATAAGCTGTCTGTCCATCTGAGTATTAAAACTTATACAACGGCTAAAGAAAACATTAAATGTCAATCGGATAAGCTGTTTATATATCAAACCCAAAAAAAAACAGACAAATAAAATTTTCTTCAAAACAAAATCTTGATGCAGAATGTAAATCATATTAGATAGAAAATAATATATAGAAATGCGTCGAATTCACATTAGCATAATTTTAATTGATATAGTACTCACATTACAATTGTTTCAAGATCTGCGTCATCGCAAAACAATTTAAATTGAATATTTTTTCTATCCTCAAACTGAGGTATCAATTACTTGAATTAGAGAGAGGCCGACGTACACGAAGTATAGAGGAGCCCCACGTCCTGATCATCCTCCTCGAATAATAATACCGAATGTTGAGTAGCGCTCAAGTTCACGAGCGGTCACTGGCGGTTCACAGTGGCCTTAAAGGCTGGCGCGCACTTACAGCGTTGAGAGGTTTTTACCCGAAGCAAAAGTAACAGCTTAGGATTATATAATTATTTGTAAATTATTTAAAAAAGAAAACTCCTAAATTATTTCGATTTTTAGGACATTAATCATGCGAATGTCATTGATTGCTTGTACCTAAAGAAAATATGACAGACGTTTTATTGTCAAAAGTAAAAAAATAGATGGTAAAATAAAAAATGTGATCCGTAGTTTTATGTTTTTCTTCAATAAGAAAATGGTAAGAAAAAGTTAAAAATAAGGAAAACAAGGACAAAGAAGATTCGCACAAAACAGAAATGGAAAACAGTCGCCGAATACGTAAAAAGGGATTTTTGTAGAAAGTTATTTATAAAAATTAAAATATTTGACAAGTCATGGCGATAATCAGCAGGTATATATTCTGAAAGTTGATCAAACGATAGAAAAGACAATCATCAAAATCGTCCAAGAATTGTAGCGTCCTTTAATACGTACATACGTATATACCAACGGATAGACGTACGAGTATGTTATTTCTTAAAGGCTAATTTAGATCGAAATAAATTTGAAAAAGAATGAAGAAAAAAGAGGGAAGATTTGCTCTTTCCTGAAAACTATATTAAAAGTTGGTTACTTGTAAAAGTGCCAGAGTACTTCTATCTTCAAAGCTCGAGGTTGGCACGCGGGTTGATAATAAAGTACACGCCCGCGGGATGTGCAACTAAAAATATTCAAAGACTTTGCTATATATACGTATATATGAACATACAAAAGGACGGACGTATGTCATGTTTCAAAGGCAAATTTAGATAAAAATAAATTTAAAAAAAATGGAGATTGGTGTGTTTTAGGGGATGATTTGCTCTTTCCAGAAAATTATATTAAAAGTGTTACTTTTAAAAGTACCCGAGTACTTCTATCGTCGAGGTTGGCGCGCGGGTCGGTAATAAAGTATACGCTCGCCGGATGTGTAACTGAAAATATTCAACACACTTTGTACATAATACGCAAAAAGTTGCATATAATACGCAAAAAGTTATTGCAAAAAATGGATACATTTTTTGGACTAAGGATGCGTAGTATGACGTAAGGTACATGAGCGGTTAAGGTAAATTATGGTGCTTAACATACTAGTTAAAATTATTGAAACGCATAGAGTGCAGTTTTACATTAAAGAGTTAAAAAAACTATTGCAAAAAACATATTGCATTACGAGAAACAGTAGGCGATGACTTAAATACTATTTTTGCAGTATTAATGTGATGAAAAGAAGTTTTTGTACCCTTTTTGAGAATTTAATTATATTTTCGGGTTTATTCTTCTTAATTAATAATACTTTTTGTTTTTTGAATACTTTAATCGCGCGATTTACGATCAATCAATAAAAAAAAAGTTATTGAATGGTCGTAAGTTGTAATTGTTCTACATTTTTGAAAGACCGAAATATCTTCTTAAACAAAATAGGTTTTAAATTTTGAATATATTTGGCGTTAATTTTGTAAAAATTCATTATTCACAATTAAATGAAACTACGTGATGTAGTATTACTTCTACTTTCTTTTAGTTATTTACCACGACCCAGGCTTTGTTGTATTATAATAAATTTTAATATTATAATAATTTTGCTAATAACCCACCTGAAAATGTTGTAATACAAAGAAACCTAGGTCGCAGTAAAGAACTAAAAGAAAGTAGAAATAATACTACATCACTAGGTTTTAAATTCGATATTATTATATTTTTAAAAGAGCGAAATATCTTCATAAACTTAATCGGTTTCAATACAATTTTTTAACTAACGACTATTAAAAATTGTTTGAAAGACCGTTATATAGTGCCAAATAATAATTAACGCAGTCGCTCACAACGAGACTATGACCTTACGCCGCGCTCCCGCAGTGTGATCAAGTGGAACAACTCGAATCGTCTCCTACCTTAAGTCAAAACTCATTAAGATGAACAACCATGCGACTACTTTACGACAGATTAATGTCCTTGTTTGTATGACCTGTTGTTTTTAGTTTGGTATAGTCGATAAATAAAACCAAAAATTCCGTTTGGATGCATTTCATGAAAGGGAACGTTAAAGCGGCTGGGGTTCTGTCGACCGTCATGTTTCTAAGTAAATGAGATGTTTTTTAGAGTTATATACCTCAAAAGGAAAAAAATATTTAACCCTTATAATATAACTTCTTTGTCTGTCTGTAGACAAGTCTGTCAAGACTTTATTTTCTCAGGAACGTGTGGAAGTATCAAGTTGAAATAAATATCAAATATTTAGATCTACGGTCTCTTGAAACTTTAAAAAATCAATCTTCTAAGTTAATCTAGCAGTATCCTAAAATTACGGCCATTTATGTCGCATATTTTGACACTCGCTCCGAAATTCGTTAATTTGTAATTACATCACATAAAAATTTTTTTTTTAAATATGCGCCTGTGAAAGATATAATAGGCAATATATTTTCGTTTTAAAAATTAAAATGTTGTAAATAGTTTAATAGGTATATTGTGTACAATTAAATGTTTATATATTCCTAAATGTGTACGGAAACCTCATAGTGCGAGTCTCATTTGTATTTGACAGGTTTTTTTCGTTAAAGTTTCGAAAAATAAATGAAAAATATGAATGGCAATAGATACATAATTTTATAAAATTAAATATATGTTAATATAATTCCAATTCTACTGTTCGTCCTCACTATTGGACTTTACCTGGTTTTGGGTCGCTTCTGGGAAGGTATTATTTTTTACTGATTTGTTAAAAATGCCAATTTATCATAAATGTGCATATAGTTTATCATGAAATGAGCAATTAATAAAAGAACCATAAAATATTGTGAAAAATGTGTAGTATATGATAAATATCTCTGCAATTTATCTCATAAATAAAGTTTCAAAAAATAAGGTGATATATATACACAGTGTCCGAGAATAAGTATAGGACAAAGAAAGACGTTATTCGTTGTATGTAAAATAATTGATGGTCGTCAAAATAAAATTTAAAAGATGACTTTTTTTTCAGAAAATTCAAAATAACATTCATAATTATTTGTCATTTTTTTCATACACACGATACTTACGCAAGTCAATTAGCACCGCTCGGATCAATGTAGTGGTTTCGTACTGCTAGCATGAATTTGTGTGCGTTACCAGTATTAGGTGTGTTAAAAAGAGTTATGTGTAATATTTTTTTGCATTCTGTTGCACTCGGTCAAAAAGGACGTGTGTTGCGTTTTTTTTCAACGACAGTTTATTCCTTTATAGCCAACGAATATCGTCTTTCTTAGTCCGACATTTATTCCCGGACATCGTATATATATATATATATATATATATATATCAGTTTCTAATTGTCCCGAATCTTCAAAAGACTTTTCAAGTAAGAGAGAACTCGCACTTCGTGAGTTCCGTGCATTTTTTATTAGGGTAGTAACACCCTAATAACAATTTTAAACATTTATAGATATAAATGATTTGTAAGCGTTAATATTATTTTTCACAGTATAGGTATATCTTTGACAGGTGTAAAAATATAGTAAATCTTTCAAAAACCAAAAGACCTGAAAGAATTGCTATGATTTTTCTGTAATCTTTTATTGAGATCCTATCAAATATTGATAGGATCTTACTAAATGGGTCTGAGGGTGTGCCACTTAAAATTTTGGATACAAAATATTTTTAATTCCTTGTAACTAATGCTTTCAAATTATTTCCCACACGATATACAAAACCAAAAAAAATCTACTTTATTTGCCGCCCTAAAATAACTCTATGTATATTTTAAAGTATAACTATAAATATGCGGTTTAATTTGTCTGTCTATCACTATCACGAGTTAATTTGTCTATCTATCATCCTAATTGCAAAGTTTCTACGTCAAATGTTTTTCTGGGAAAATCGGCTGTGATCGACAGACATACACGCGAGTTATCTCATAAGAATTCCGTTTTTCCTTTTGAGATATGGACCCCTAATGGATATAGTAACAATGTAGGACCCATGAGTATTTGAAATATTGTTTGCATATAAAAGAATACGCACATTTCAAAATTTTGTCCAAAAAATATAAAAATAAACGGTTCGGCTTCACTGCACATACTATGGCAATATTGCAATAAAATTGTATATTTTATTTTACAGTCGAGCTCATAAAATATTTTTATTCTTTGGCTCATAAAGTATCAACCGTTGTTACGCATAACTCACTGACTTTCCTGTAGCAACATATACAATTTGATTCAGTTTGTTCGGTGAATTTTTCTCGAGAATACGATTTATGATATATTATTTGGTTTAAACTAATCATAATAATTCAAATGGGTCGAAACAAATTTTTTGTATTTGGGCATACAACATATCTACAAAACAAAGCTACTTGAATTAAGTGTATATATAAATTCTGCATTCATATTTTTTTTTATTCAAAAGACAACCAAGTTGGTGACCAAAAGAGATAAGTTTTAGATATTTTTTACAAGCTATATTTTAATAGAGGAACCTGGAAAGCTGTCTATAATTTATCTTCAATGCAGTACAAAGAGTGTGTTTAAACAAAAAAAATACTAAACATTGTTTTAAAGATAAAAGTTTATAAATAGTGAATAAAATTATTTAAACATTTAATTGCTTGTTCGAAAAATACTGTGTTATATATTTACTTGGGGTTAACATTTGTAACATTTGTAACTGGAAATACCATGAATCCTGAAATGTGAAAAAATTTGTATTTATCTCAACGTGTATTAATACCCTAACGCGAGTTCTACTGGTACTGAACAGGTCATTTATTTTTTTAGTAATTATCTTTTTTCTAATTACTTCTTTTCATATCTGTACACTGTTTTCCTATGTCATCAACATATGTAGTAGAGCCGCAATACTATTGAATCCAAATCCTGCTAAGTCGAAATTGCAAAAGAGGACATTAAAATATATTTCGTAACATCTTTTTACCCTACCTCCTTGAAGCAGGTAAATTTTCGAGCCGATATTGTAAATTGTAACTAACACTTGTCTGGCAACAGAATCAAATAGAACGTGGGGAGCGTGGGGTACGAGATGACACATCTTCCTCCCACTTGTTCAATTATTTATAGTTTGCGAATGGATTGTTGTCGTCAGACGTTGTTGCAAGACATCTATCGCCGAACTATGATTCGCTGACAAGTTAGCAGCCGATCGTGCATATTATATTTGTTCCATTCGATTATTACAGTTCCGGTAAACTTAAAGAATATATCCGAATTACTTGTATGTTAAATTTGCGTGATACAGCTAACTGGAACTATGGGAAATCATGGGATAATCAGATATAAATTTACCTTTAAACTGATGGCTGGTGAACATCTTTGGAAACTTTCTTAGTTCTCGCAAACTTTCTTCAAAATCTCTCATCTGATATCTCCAGTTGCTATTTTATATTTCGGTATATTACCAATATACAAAGTTGAGTGTTGGAACATAAGATACTCGATTGTCATCGCTAGGTTGGTCAAGTGATTAGCAATAACGTCTTTCTAAATAACACAGATCTTCTTCTTTTCTTTGATGTTATACTCTGCGCAGAGTGATCGTGGTCGTCACGTCGACACTAGTGGCCAGTTTCACAATGCGACGCCACTCTTCGCGAACTCTCGCTCTCTTTGTGCATTCGTGTAGTACATTGAAGGTCTTCTTTATTTGAAAACACACTTCTTCTTTATTTGAAAGAAAATACAGATCTAGGGCTTCATATATCGTCAGAACAATGCATGCATATCCCACTTGATAATTTCTATCTCTCATTTTTATCCATCTTCTCTCATTTAAAATACGGCCATCTCCCATTTCATATTCTCCACTTCTTGCTCGATGTTCCGTGGACTTATTTATGGCACTGATCGAACGAAATTTTATTTTTTAAATTACCTATTAGTCTTACAATTTGATTTTTTAAATTACCTATTAGTCTTTGATTTTATTTAAATTACCTATTAGTCTTTGATTTTATTTATAGCACTAATCGAACGAAATTTGATTTTTTAAATTACCTATTAGTCTTACAATTTGATTTTTTAAATTACCTATTAGTTTTTGATTTTATTTAAATTACCTATTAGTCTTACAATTTGATTTTTTAAATTACCTATTAGTCTTACTTATTTTTTTAAATTACCTATTAGTCAACGAAATTTGATTTTTAAATTACCTATTAGCTTTTAATTTTAGAAAGGCTTTCACATATATTTTTTCTCTGAATTAATTTTCTCTCCTTTTTCATCATATCTTATTTAAATTAGCTTATTAAGCAATATGCTAAATAATTTAGAGTATGTCATTAAATAGGGCAAACAAAAGGACAAATAATTCAGAATGAAAAAAAATAACCAAATATTCCTGCCTCAAGTGACTGGATCATGAGCTGTCACTCACAGATGTGAGAATCTTATTCGCTACAAAATGTTCTGATGATTTCAACAACTTTCTGAAGATAAATTGGTTATTAGAAAAATATATTGATGTGCTGAACCCAAAAGAAGGTAGATTTAAAACGTTTAAGAAACATAACAAAAATTTATTTTGTGTTCAAACCGTTGATATTTTTATAAAATGGATTCTGAAACCTTTGAATGCTTTTTGGAGTTTTCCTAAAGTATTTTCCATCTCATAATAATTAATAATTGTTTTTGTGTCGAATTCTAAATATTTGGTATATCATTTTATATTCAAAATTATATTTTTTATAACGCGTAATTTTTTTCTTGATTTCCATAAATTTATCTTGCTGTCTATTGGAAAGTCTATTTTTAGGGTTCCGAACCTCAAAAGGAAAAAAAGGAACACTTATAGGATAATTTCTGTACCGTTGAAATTAATATCAAATACTTAGGTCTACGGTTTCTTGGAGCTGTAAAAAAAGTTAAGCTTCTAAGTCCATGCAATAAAAAAAACCTAGAAATACCCTATTTATGCCGCATATTTTGAAACTCGCGAGTAAATCAAAACCTATAGGGTATTTCCCGTTGATCTAGAATCATGAAATTTCGCAAAAGGCTACGTCTCACAGCACAAGTAAAGGAAAACATCCGAAAATCGTCAATCTGTGGTTACATCACATAAACAATTATTTTGAAATATGTGTCTCTGAAAGATATGGTAAGTAATAAATTTTCTTTCTAAAAAATTAAAATACTACTAATGTTAAATAGAAATATTACGTACCGTTAAATTTTTATAAATACCTAAATGTGTACGGAACCCTCGTAGTGCGAGTCTCACTCATTCTTACAGGTTAATAGGATTTTTTTTATTTATTACTAAAGTAAGTATAGTTAAAGAAGATTCTTCTCTCTCAGTAAAATTCGAATTTAACTCCAATCTTGTTTTGTTTTTACCGTTCGGTTGCAAACCTTGTAAAAGTCATAATTCTGTTAAAAAAAAAACTAACGTGGAAACTAAAGCGAATAAATTGAAACTTGTTAGAGATTTATAGAAATATCCAATCTCCACAGCATAACAGTGTATATAAACACGCGGACGCGTACACAAAAATATGTCATTGCACTTAGTGAAACCTACGAATATCAATACCATTCAAAGTATATAAAAATATCCAATCTGCATTTACAAAGCGACTTCGCGAACACAGCATAACAGGGTATATAAAACACGCGGACGCGTACACAAGAATATGTCATTGCATTTAGTGAAATCTACGAATATTAATACCATTCAAAGTGTATAAAATATCCAATCTGCATTTACAAAGCGACTTCACGAACACAGCATAACAGGGTTTATAAAACACGCGGACGCGTACACAAAAATATGTCATTGCACTTAGTGAAATCTACGAATATCAATACCATTCAAAGTGTATAAATTAATTATATGTCGCGTGTCATGCATATCGCCCCTTCTCTATCTGCCGGCAGTGAACGCCAGAGTGTTACAAGTCAAAATTTTGTCATTAATATTGGTGAGAAAAAAGTAACGCAAGATTTTTTTAACGCGCTGTCAAATAATATACAACGTACGTAGTTTTTTGAGTCAATACGTTTTCGTAGATTGTCGGATATGAAGATTTAAAATCACAAAGTTTACGTATAGAAGAAGAAATATTGTATGTAATTTATTAATTCTGTCAATTTAAGAACATGAAAGTAAATTGCCCATAGGGTGCAAACCATAGACTTAATATACTAGGAACAAGCCATAGACCTAAAAAATTATACTACAAATATCGAGTCTATGGTTCAAAGAGAACCTTATTGTTTTGACGACGCTATCTGTCTTGTGCTTCCGTTTGTTAGAGGTATTTAACATAAAATTGGAAAGAAATATGTAATTTAAATTTATATAAAATTCATATTGCTTTGGTCTAAACGTATTACTGTTCGTAAAATACTATGTTTAAACATAAAGTTGTAATAGTTGTGTGTATCTAAATGTATACAGAACTCTTTTCGTACGGGTTCTATTCTTACTTAGCGAGTTATTTAGTTTTGAAAAATTTTGTTAATTTTTTTATAAACTGCCTCTATTAAAAATTTATATTATAGGATATATCGTTGAATTAGGGTTTTCTTGAGTTAACAATTTTCATGTCCATAGTTATGGTTAACTTTTTCTAATCCCTAATAACAGAATAAAAAAATTTACGGAATCGTGGGATATCCAACAGAAGCATAGCTTCTTATGCATCGCATATAGAATTCAATTGTTAGCTATTAATTAAAATAATAAAATATTGATACAGTAATAAATAATAGAAATGTTTACAAATAATTTTCGAATTATCCATCACAAACACAGAAAAACACTTCACAAGAAACGAAAATACATAAAGAGGTTAAGTATACCATGTAACTGTCCACGTGAGAGAATGATTCCTTTTTCCTATAATACTACATGCGCGCATTCTCTCGTTAGAATGACTGCATTCATTCTTTCGTTAGAATATTTAAAAAGAACGAAAGCGGGAGTGAGGCAGCGCTACGCGCTGTCTGTTGCGTTTTGTCCCTCTTTTACTCTATCTCCTTCACTCATATGGGCAACAATACGGCCTCAGCCAAAGAATAGCGTTTCATTATCGCATTTGTGTCGTTTCATTTTTTCTGTTAGGTCTTTATCCCAAACGTACGTTAAGAAGCTTCATTTCAAAAGTAAAATGGCGTCTGTTTATTTGCTTATGTATGCATTTTTGTACGCTAAAATGGCTGAACCGATTTCACTGAAATTTTGTGTCTAAATAATATATATCCTGGATTAATAGATAAGTTATATATAATTTTGCTGTTTTTTTTACGAGTAGATCAGTGAATCTGAACGTTAAAAAATTATACCCGCGCTATGAATTTAATTTTTGGAACTAGTACAGCATGATCCATTCACATGCTAAATTCAAGTAGTTACACTACAAACATCACTCTATAAATTCAAGTAGCCACACTAAACACATAACTCGTGCGGCGCACTGCACTGCAGCACAGCAAATGTTAATTGTAAGGTGTGACAAATTATGTTCATAATTATACTAGACTTGTAACTACGTAACTGGCCTGATTGAAATCTATGCCTGTTTCTTGGAAAAAAATTATGTTTTGCGAGTACGACCATATACCACACTGAGAGCAAAAGTTAGTGTCGTAGTAAAGACAGAAGAAAAGAGTCGATGAACTAATAAGATTTTCTTCTATTTATGGAAATGTGAAAATTGTGAAAATATGTGTTGATATATAAACAATTAAACAAACATGTATCTGCTAGGAAGATTGCGGTAATTTAGTGTTTTTATAAATTTTTTTCTGAATCAATTAGTGATTTCACATGTTTCTACCGATTTTATAAACCTAAAAGTTGTTTTTTTGTCAGCTTGTACGTATATTCGCTGCTTAATAACTCTGCAATCGAGCAGCAACTTGCTACTAGGGTAGCAGAAATCATAAAATGTTAATCGCGTTGTAAATTAAATGGCTACAAAGATTTTCACAAAACACATACAGTTATGATTCTGTTAATATGAAGAAGGTAACAAGGAACATGTCTTTTATTTATAAAGATGATTCTCTTTATCAAATTGAATATATTTGAAGCGTGTTTCTGTCAAAAGACGTCAATTTTTTTGTTCACATTGAATTTGGCAGTATTTTTTTTTCAGAAACGATTGAATATTCCCACATAGTACCTAGACCTATTAGTACCTAAATAGAAACGGTTTTTGTGATAACCTGCCTAAGCTTCTAAACTCTAGTTTTTATCTAGATAATATCACTCTAGTTGTTATATAGATAATGTCATAATTTTTGTAGAAAATTATTCCACCATTTTTTTATTGAAAAATACAAACTTATTACTTGAACGCATCCATTAATTAGACAATTGCGTTGCGCTAGGCATTTGCTCAGCCAAATGCAGAACTAAAAACTTGCATTGCAACTACAAAAGTTGGTTGTTTTATCAATTTGGTAATACCTCATAACTTTGAGACGAACTAATGAATCGCTACTATACGTAGTTACCACTTTGACATGTGTATAGTTATAAAAATGATATAGTTATAAGTGTATAGATATAGTTATAAGATAATAAAGTATAAGATAATAATGTGTATAGATATAGTTATAAGATATTAAGGAAATTATTTGAATATTTGTTGCTCGATCATGTTTAGATCGTTTAGTAGATTTTCATCGAACTGTACCACAGTTGCAGCTCATGATTCAAATTAACAAGTGTATCATTTTTTAACTTAAAAATAGCAAAATTTTTTGTTATATTCTTTACTGAATAGTAAAAATTCACTATTGCAGTTGACATATTAAAAAAATGAATGAATTTTTATTATAGGTGATACTACATTTGTATTAAATCTATTCATCGTGATTAAAAATCCATATGAGCTTCATCATATCCATCCGTTAATTGAAAATCCATATGAGCGAAATTGTAAGAAAAAGTTAGTATGTTTATTTTTTTGACGAGAAAATGTCGTATGGCCGTCACTCGACATGCAATTTTTATGTTTTCATTAAGAACTATCTGCCATGCTATCTTTGCCCGAGTGAAACAGGGACAATTAGTGAGTTTAGTTTCAATCGTTTTTTTATATAATAAATATTTAAGTTTAATATAATAATGGTATTCTCCAACAATTAGCCAAAGAGACAAAGGAACGTGACCGTTTAATTTGTGTGTTTTAAATTTTTTTTTTCATTCTTTCCTGCAAAATCGCAAAAAGAGAGTTAGAAGTTTTCCGTCGCGATGTCCATTAACCCTACGTTCGTTTGTATACCATAAGCTTCACCGTTATCCGGGAAAAGCTCTTTTTGTCAATCCTTGAAAATTGGAGGAACAAAATTTTCTTTTTTACAAAATGTTTATGTTTAATTTAATAATGTAAAATATTCTTACTGCACGTATATTATACTGACATTAAATATGGAATGTGTGTGTGGAATATATAAATATATTATTTTCGCTTGTCAAGCCCGAACATATCAAGTAATAAGACACACATAATGATGAATGCAGACAGCATAAAACATAATGAATGTCACATTCAACCAGTTCGCAGTCACGAACAACAAATGAAGTTCATTTATGTCCATCTACGCCACCACCGCTTGTTGCACTCGGAGACTATGTTTAAATGCAATCATGCATTTATAAACATTAAATTAGTTGCACTTTGTGATTTCATAAATAATAAATAAGAATTTATAGCTAGCTGGCCTTCATTCGGGAGACAAAACAATCGTAAATATATTCTGTACGTGTAAATACAAAATATGAACATTATTTGAAAGAGAATATTCTTTGGCAGCATTGTGGTAAAATAGGGGTGAAATGAAGACTCGCAAAAGGTGAAAGAGATTAAAAATCTCCTCTATCGAGCGTAAAGCGCTTTACACACCATCCATCTTGCACGACCAGCAGAAATAGACACAGCTATTTCTGCTGGTCGTGCAAGTGAAAAAGACATATTGTTTACTTTGTCCTCGCTTTTTTATAGAGGCATCTATCTCTGCTGGTCGTGCATTTTTACAAAGTTTTAATATTTGTACTTCAGTAATGCTAAAGCTTTAGAGTTTATAATAATATTGTGAATTATGCCACGAGTTTTAGTGGAGTTAGTAATTTTTTATAAAAAATATATAGGAAGATAAAAGAATAAAATCAAACAATAAAAAAGCCAGTGAGAATAATAGTGTACGAAATAATTTAAATATCATGAGACGAGATTTAGTGCTGGTTTTTTGATTCGACATGCCGTGCATTTAATATTCCACAGCGATAAAAGGAATCTTTATAATTTCATCATATTAGTCGTCTATCACACTCACATTTCCTATGGTGGCAGACATATATCAATGAAATTTTGCAGAAAGAAATTTCAGTTAAAAATCTTAATTAACAAGAAGTGAAATGTGAGTAACATCCATATAACAACTATAACAAATATAACAAATGCGGGTAGGCCGCATTTGTTTTATTATCATTGACCGGGGTATTAACGGGCAGGTCTTTCCAACCGAGATTTGGGTTTCGTTTTATATTTTCAGTTCCCCATTGGGAAATATTTATCTTCAAAGTGATGTAAAACGTGAAGTCTTTCCAACCGAGATTTGGGTTTCGTTTTATATTTTCAGTTCCCCATTGGGAAATATTTATCTTCAAAGTGATGTAAAACGTGAACCGTTACCTCTGATTCTTCAAGCATGGATTTTAAAAATTTCACGTAATTCAAAGTGCTAGGATGTCATTAGAATTCTCATTTTAAATTTAATTAACAATTTCAAGAGATGTTGGCAACTATTTAATCCTGTGCTATTTTACGTGTGTTTCGATATGCATTTGGCTGTTTTTTTTGCTAGTTTAGGTTCATTCCGTACCGGTTTTTTCTCACGGTTTATTCCTTGTAAATGTTTGATTAATAAAGGCAACTATATAATTTTATGCTATTTTATGCGTGTTTTGATATGCATTTGGCTGGTTTTTAGCAAGTTTAGGTTTATTGCGTACCAGTTTTTTTCTCGCGGTTTAGTCCTTGTGAATGTTTGATTAAAAAGGTAATTATATAATTTTATACTATTTTATGCGTGTTTTGATATGCATTTGGCTGTTTTTTTAGCAAGTTTAGGTTCATTCCGTACCGGTTTTTTCTCACGGTTTATTCCTTGTAAATGTTTGATTAATAAAGGCAACTATATAATTTTATGCTATTTTATGCGTGTTTTGATATGCATTTGGCTGGTTTTTAGCAAGTTTAGGTTTATTGCGTACCAGTTTTTTTCTCGCGGTTTAGTCCTTGTGAATGTTTGATTAAAAAGGTAATTATATAATTTTATACTATTTTATGCGTGTTTTGATATGCATTTGGCTGTTTTTTTAGCAAGTTTAGGTTCATTCCGTACCGGTTTTTTCTCACGGTTTAGTCCTTGTAAATGTTTGATTAATAAAGGCAACTATATAATCTTATGCTATTTTATGCGTGTTTTGATATGCATTTGGCTGGTTTTTAGCAAGTTTAGGTTTATTGCGTACCAGTTTTTTTCTCACGGTTTAGTCCTTGTAAATGTTTGATTAATAAAGGCAACTATATAATCTTATGCTATTTTATGCGTGTTTTGATATGCATTTGGCTGATTTTTAGCAAGTTTAGGTTTATTGCGTACCGGTTTTTTTCTCACGGTTTAGTCTTTGTGAATGTTTGATTAATAAAGGCAACTATATAATCTTATGCTATTTTATGCGTGTTTTGATATGCATTTGGCTGATTTTTAGCAAGTTTAGGTTTATTGCGTACCAGTTTTTTTTCTCGCGGTTTCGTTCTCGTGAATTTTTGATTAAGGGACTAGATGAATGTATAGGTGAGTAATATATGTAATTACACTAAATTTTGTACTTCAAGAAACCAAAAGATAGATTTTGCTAAAATATAGTCTGTATTAAATAGACGAATATAAATTTCATATCTTTTTGTAAAAAAAATAATATTTTGCTACAAAATGACCATGAAATCTATATTTGTTTCTATGAAACAGGGTATTAGTATGCAAATTTCACTAATATCGTTGAAGTGGTTGAGGCTTGAAAGCAAGACAAAGAAACAAATAAAATAACTTTCGTATTTATAGGATTATTGAGGTCAATGGAGGTAGAAAGGATTGTTTACAACTTAGCTGCTATAAATAATCTACTCTAAAGAAATTTATTACTAAATCAAATGTAATAAAAATCAAGTTTTCATTAAATCTAAACCGTAAAGGTTATCGATCTATGAGCGTGAAAGCGTTTACCCATCATCCATCATGTAAGACCAGCAGAGAAAGACGCCTCTTTAAGATAAAAAGAGTAGGTCAGATACGCGATATGTCTGTCTCGTTTTTCTCATATGCCACAAAAATATACACGAATGTTATATACTGTCAATGTAGAAATCCATGGATTACATTTATTTTCTTTATGGTTACTTTTCCATACAGTGTACGACTATTGGTAATCAGTACGCGGTTACAAAATCAAGGCGAGGTCGCATCTTAATGCTAATCTCTTTGTTAAAAAATATTACTACATTCCATCCATATTGAACAGTTACATCATTTTAGGTGTCTGTCCATATATTATGTGCGTCCGAATTAAGAGTTGAGAGTGAGAAGACATTGAGTTTTCCTATCGAGCCACTAAGCATTAGATATCCCAGTTACTTCTTATCATTACTTTTTTTCCAGTTAGATTCAGTACTGTTATGTCTAGAAATTCTGATAGAAATGTATCCTTAAATATCTCACCAGGAATCAGTTCCCATAATCCGGCGTATTAATAACTAGCTCTTACCCGCAAACTCGCTTGAATAGAAAAGGGAAAACATGAAAATAAAATGTGTTATTTAAAATTATGCTTTTTAAAATATATTGTATTTTGGTATTGTAAATGATTAAGTAGTTTAAGATGTATAGAATCGTAAAATAGCACGAGAAAGAAGTTTGTGCTATGCAATAGGTAGCAGTAATCAGAATTGTTGCCGTATCGACATGCTATAACATATTTATATTCAAGCTTTTATCCTTGACGAGATCTTTATCCTATTTTATAATTATCTTTTTTTTTGTAATCATATCCGCGATACGTCCTACATGTATGAACATTTAACAAAGGTCATTTGAATAGTTGAGGCAGGAAAGCAATAGCTGTTTCTTTAATATAAAATATGTTTTTATACAAAATTTTCAAGTAAAATGCTAGACAAACTTTTATTAAAATCTTTATTTTACATCAATTTATTTATGGGATAGCTATCTACGCATAGGATAACAGAACTTATTATAACTTCCATTACGTAGGCTGTGTGTTTTTCGAATAACAAATTCGCCTTACGTATGTTTTTGTGTAATTACCAAGGTATTTCAAGACTTAAAAGTATATTCTAAACAGAACGCGTAAAATATGAGTAATGTAGGTTTAATAATTGATATAAATGTATAGCCATACCAACTAGTGTTATTGGTAACTTGATTAAAGGAGGTTCTTAAAGGTCAATCTTAAAACAAGTTTGTATCCAGTTTTTTTTTTAATTTGACTTCGTAGATGAAGCCTGTAATGGATTTAATCATGTTCTCTATTTTAATGTTTAAATCGAGGCTGTTACGGTAAGGAAAAATCAGTTAATTTTTATATAAGTAAATAAGTTAATTTTGATTTAAGCAATAACTAAATATATTTACTTTAAGGCAAATATTATTTAAGCTGATTACAGTAATATTCCAGAAGTAATTTTGTTTCATACAATAAAAGAACAAAACCGAGTCTCACATCACGCGACATATTTTACTAAAACTTTGCAGTATTATAGAACTGAAGAGCAAGGATCTGATAACCAAAAAATTTGATATAAATACGTGTGGTATAATAGTATATATAAATTTGAAAAAGTAATTTATAACTAAAAGTCTTAAAATCTTCGGAAATAGGGGTGCACGCCTTATTTTCGCATAGTTTTTGGTATATTCTCTCCTAAATATGCGATTTAAAGTTATGAAACAAATATTTTTATATTCCTCATAACAGGCCCTTTCAAGTGACACCCCACATCTTTTATAAAATTAAAAAAAATATTTTTAGAAAACATTCTTATGTACGATTTTTTAGAACAGTTAGCTGCTGCAGTGCAAAATACGTGGGTTAATAAGATGTATTAGTATACCAAATTTCAAGTGTTTACGTCGCATAGATTTTGACGGACGACAGATAGATACGTGAGTAATCTTAAAACGAAGATATCCATTTTTCATGTGATGGATTTATTTATATACATAGTTTATTTACAAGTAAAGCTTATAAAAGCACATTAATTAATTAAAGCTTTCTTTTGTGTCAAAGACTTTTTCTGTGTTTTCCCGTTATCTTTGTCGTGTAATGATATACTGTCATTATGAATTATTATTAATATGGTATCCGCCATACTATTTCTCGCCGCCAGGCCATCCATCTTTTCCACGATTTTTATTTTGCTCACTTTCCTCTTTACTTCTTTCATCTCTCTGATATTTTGTTCATTTGTTTTGTTCATTATTCTAGAAGATAGAAATTAAAAACTTTAAATTGTTAAACTTCTGTATTTAATCAACGTTTACCGATGACATGGGATCTTATTAGCATAAAACTGTGCAAGCCTGACCGGTTTTTTTTTGTATCAATGGAGTTATTTGTTATGTATCATTCGTTCTTTATCTTAATGTCTAAAGTGTTATAAATGTTAACTACTATTAATGCGTTTATAAAAAATTAGGAGTTTAAATTATGACTGTTTTAATTTATTTAAGATTTCAGAAAAAAAACCCTTGCATACATTTAAGGTTAACACAAAATGTTGTGTGATTATAAGTATTAATGAGACAAATAGTTGCAGAATATAGAAAAAAAAACATTAACAAGAAATATAATACTGACTAAGTATCGACAGTGAACTTTGTTGTGACCCTGTAATAGGGATGGAGGAAAACAATATTAAAACAAATAAAATTGATAAACACAAGTTGGAATAAGAGATGAATACTGCACTATATTCTTGCACGCCCTTCGAACATAAAATAAAATATGATTTCATCCCCTTGTACTACATCTAGGTGCATAAAATGCTTTCGAATTCAAAACAGAAGCGTTATTAACCCAATTTCTAAGTAATTAAAAAAAAATTGCGTGACAAACAATTTTCGTTCCAAAAAAAAACAGAAGAGAACAAATAATCAAGTAAAACTAATTTGTATCTATATCTTATGTTTGTTAAAACCCATAGAAATAATAGTGAGTCTTAAGGTTATAATCTTAAATTGACGCAACACACATTTTATATAGCTAATACAAGATCATTTAAATAGTCAAATAAAATCTCCTGCGTCTATTTGTCGCTTCATAAAGCGAACAAAAGTGCGTTGCTTAAAAAGTTAATAATGCAATTTTAATATTATTTAACTCACATTTTTAAATGAAAGAAAATGTTACTTGTAGTACAGAAAAAGTGAAGTTTTTTTTCCAAACTGGAAAAAATTTGGTAAAAATTGTAACCAATTTTTTTGTTACTTAAATATGAATGTGTTTATAGAGTTCCTTCGAAAACGAAACGAAGGGGAAATTTCAACTTCTTTATGGTTGCTTTAAACGTAGACCGAATATAAAATTTTAATTTGACGCCATTAGAAAAGTAAGATTTAAGAAGAAAGAAGACAAAAATACATGACATTTTGTAGAAAGAGACGCGTAAATTTCTTTTCTGAATAATCTTTTCTGTCAAATACACTGTAAAGAGATTAACAATAATTATATATATATATATATATATATATATATATATACACACACACACATGTATAAAAATAGTAAAAGAAAATCTGTACATTAAAGATACTTCTGAAAAAAAATAAGTTCGTGTGACGTGTACCGCATAACATAAAGTCGTCTAGTAGATTTGGATGGGATTTCAATATTGTATACTATGGAATGAAGACATTAAAATGAGATAGTATCTCGATACGATCTCGCGAAGTCAAGAAACAATGTTTATTTTTCTGTTTGTACTCATGTCTTACAAAAACTATTAAGTTAAGTTGATTTATACAAAGCTTTATTATTATTTAGGAAAAAAAGTTTAGGAAAAAAGGAGATATATTTCATACATTATGTAATAATATGAGGTGAAAAAGTAAGGAAAAAAAATATCAGCCAGTTAACCATCATGATACAGTTATTCATTCATCAGTGTTAATAACTATTGTGAATAAGTTTACTAAAGCTGATGACGCAGGTAGAGAACTGGTTAAATTAATATCTAAATTAAGCACGACTCTGAACTAAGTTGAGAAAGTAAATGACTTCGAAATAGCTTTCACGATTTCAAAAAAAATTAAATTTTTTAATAAAATTCTTACACTATTACTCATAAACTTGGTATAGAAAGTTATACCTTGCGTAAATAGAGAATAGATAAAATGCTACTAACAAACTCAGTAGACGACGAGCTCATCTTAATTTTATCTGTCAAACACTATTTCAAACTTGACGTAAGTTTAACTTTGGTATAACCTAAAAAATGTTGACATTCCGGCAAGTACATATAACAACACGTCAGTTTGTGCAATTCTATTGAGTTTATAACTATTTTAAAGAAAACGGTTTCATATAATTCATTTCGTACAATCGAATATATCGAAGATAAGTATTATTGTGTGTGACTGTATCAAGAGCAATATTTAATCATTATTAGAATATTTTAAGTGAATTAATATTTCAATTCATTATTAGAATATTTTAAGTGAATTAATATTTTAATTCATTATTAGAATATTTTAAGGGAATTAATATTTTAATTCATTATTAGAATATTTTAAGTGAATTAATATTTTAATTCATTATTAGAATATTTTAAGGGGTATTGTAAAATTTTTCCAAAATTGTAGAGTGAAATTTCAAATTAACACCTTTATTTGTTCATACTGTCCTAATGACGTTTGTATACGTGCCTCATTCCCTTTTTCAGTATCTTATGTTCTTTCATAACTGAAAAAAAAGATAAAAATTCAACAAGAACGGACACAAGCAAGTAATAATATATATTTTAATGATACTCTAAAGATGCCACGTTAAGTGACAGACGTAATTTGTATTTACAATCATAGACGCCTTCTCGTATTTCACTTGTTTGTTTATTAAATGTGGCATTGCCACATTGGAAATAACTTTAGATTCGCTATTCTATCGTTTTACATAGTTTATTAGAAGCAATTAATACCAACAATTTGTTATACCGACCCTATGAACAGTATACAAATTCGCAGAATAAGGGTAGTATAACATTAGTTTAATAATTTTTTATGCCAGATATATTGTATTAAATCATATTGTTTAAATCAATATAATTGATTTAAACAATATTATATAGATAGATAGAGTATTAAATTATATTGTTTAAATCAATATCAATTACTAAGCCTTACAGCTTCATAGTCTTGTAAACAGTTCAAGCAAATATACAAAAAATATATTAAAATTTCACATGTTTTAACGTTGATTTACTACCTCACACATCAAAACCTATATAATATTTCTCACTGGCCCGAGATTCTGAAATTTGGTACGAAGAAACGTCTTAGGGGAGAAGAAAATGAAAATATTGGAAAAACTTAAATTTTAAATTCTATGTGGAATTTTAAGGTGAAAAACTTAACTTTTTCCTTTATTGTAAAACGATAGCAACCATAAGCGAGTGTTGTTCTGTTTTACGTATCTAATTACTGTCTGATAGGTTATCTACAGTTTTAGATCTAATCGATAACTAACAACAAAACATTTCCAAACAACGTATCAAGTTCCACTTTCCATAAACTAGCTCCACACAGAGTCCGTTAAAACAAAACAAAACTCACACAGCTGCAGCCCTGCGCTTACGACAATATGTCTCTCGCAATACGAATTCATTGAATTATAAAAAAAAGTAGTTTTTGTTAAAAGCTCGTAAGACAAAGAGCGACTGTACGATACAGTTTACCGCGTGTCCTCGCCCGCGCACCACGGGCACGCTCGGCGCGAAGAACGTCGCTCGTGGGTTGTGTGATTCGTGTGTTGAAATTTTTAAAAGTGATAATATGTTAAACAACCGATAATCGCATGCACGGTCAACTGTGTGGCACAGGTGGTATGAGCCAAAGACGACTTCAATCCGTGCAGTTAATTTTGTTTCACACAAACTTTGATAATGCAACTCCGGGGAAACGTGTTTATGTTGTGTGTTGATTTTTAAGAGCGATAACCTGTTGCAAATAGATGAAATTGAACAGGATAAATTTAATATTTGATCGGATGGGATTTTTATTCAAATAATTTTGTTTCGTGTAGTTTCTTTTATAAATAAAGTCGATAATGCAAGTTGCATGAACTTGTTTACTGTGTGTTTTGTGTGTTGGAAATTTTAAATAACGTATCTCGCGTAGTGAAGTATGTTATAAAATTAACAATTAGTCCACTACAGTTAGGATTTATATTTAAGAAGTCTTAGGCCTTTTTTTGTTGAAGTTTTTTCCCCCTCTTAATGACTTTTTGTTTACCGAATTAATCAGTTAAAATATCCACTTTTAAATTTTGGAAATGAAAAGAGTTACAGGTTAGAGGCAGTACGAAAAGCTGTGAATAAATCTATTTCTTTCGTGTTTCGTCGAAAATGATATAGTTTAAAGTGAATGTTGCATGATTGTTAGAAAGAATCTGTATCTTCATGGTTCCAACTTTGGATTATTTCGGAAAATAATATTTTTGATTCCATTTTTGGAAAGAATTTCTGGTGAATAGAGAGCCATCAAAGAGGGGACCAGTAAATTTAAGTGAGGGTTATTTACTGTAATTAGGCGGGCCAATAAAAACGGTTTAGTGTCTGAAATTTGAATATTGTGTATATTGCTACGAATAAATTGGAAATATAATATTTCACGAGACGATAAAATTTGGTAATATTTTATTAAATTTATTAATCAATTCATTATAATCGGTTTAGAGTTGATTATCGGTTAGAATTTTAAAATTAATCTATTTAAGGTTAGTGACGGATAAAACAATTATTCTTTTGACTATGATCTACATTTCCATATAAGTAACATTTCAGAATTTGCTCTAAATTAGAAGTACCACTTAATTTGCCTCCAGTTTGTAGAAATTTAAAGAAATCAATACATATGATCTAATTGTAGAATTATCAATTACATTGATTATATCTACGATAAAATAATTTAATGGGACTTAACAAAAGTAATAGAATATAAATATATCGTTTGAGTATGTTTATTTGTTTGCACATCTCGTAAGAACCGCTTAATACTAAATCTATATTTATAGGTTTTAATTGGTGGATTCTGCAGTACCTGAGTTAATATATAAACTTTATTCAATTCAATCCGATCATTACAATATAATACAGTAAATTTAGCTTACATAAAAAGCGCACTTATTGGAAAAAGAAATGCAGTGATTATAGTTGACCTTACGTGTTTTTACTACTTAATAATATTTTTTAAATTTCAACGTGAATAACGTCAATAATGTTAAAATAGGCGCAACCTAAAATTAAAATATGCGTAAGCTAATGTTAAAATACATGTAAGCTAATGTTAAAATACACATAAGCTAATGTTAAAATACACGTAAATTGATGTTAAAATACACGTAAGCTGATGTTAAAATACACGTAAGCTGATGTTAAAATACAGGTAAGCTGATGTAAGAATACACGTAAGCTGATGTTGAAATACACGTAAGCTACTGTGAAAATACACGTAAGTTGATATTAAAATTCACGTAAGCTGATGTTAAAATAAAGTAAGAAGGATAGAGTTAAATTAAAAAAATATCACTTTAATTCCGAAAATGGTCGCATTATTTTTATTGTAATGGGTTATCATATTATTTTTTTATTTCGTGTCAAAATTAGGAACCCCTACAACTTCATCTGCTTTCGTCTGACCATGTGTCCTAGCTTCACATCTTTTACAACTTTAAACCTATTTTCATGAAAGTTTGCAAGTAGGCGCTTCATTTTAAATTCTGAATTAAAATACATGTAAAGTAGAGCTAACATTTCTTTGCTTATTCCATTAAACAAAGTATAATTGGAAACTTCCTTCAAAATGAATTTGAATTTTCACATAACGTATCTAGTGTTTCGTAGTAAAATAAGATACCCATATGTAACTTAGTCCTGTCCGTCTGTCAACCTCACATTTTCCGATAGTTTAGATCTATATAAATAACGTTTTTCAAGTCTATGCTTCATGTAGAGATTTCAGTATATATGTTTTCACTATATAATCTGTAATAGACTGAATAACGTACATAGAAAATATTTTGAAAAGAATGAGTGAATTACTGTATAAAATGATAATAGAAGTCAAAAGAACTTTTCCGGTCTGTCTGTTTGTTAATTTATTATTCGATCACGCGAAATCTATTGGATGAATTTTGATGAAATTTAGTATGTGATAGTTCTGTTTTTGAACCTAATTTACGATACTTTTTATCTAGACATTACAGATTTAAAAAATCCTGACTTGAGAAATTTTATGATATTGGTAATGTCAACTATTAGCGTTTTAGTAAATTTTGTGCTTATAGATATATTACGATATGGTACTGCCAACACCATCTAGTAGCGTTTTGAGTAAAGTTTATGGTTTTGGAGTTTGAGAGAAAAAAATAAAAATAAAAAAACAGGAAAACACAAACATTTTCTAATAACTTTTCTTATTCCGAATTCCACACGATTGAAGTCGAGGGCACAGCTAGTTGTATAAAATTAGTGCGAATTTTTTTCCCGCTCATCTCTTTGACAGGGTTACACTTGTGTAAAACATTTTAAATAAAATTTGTGCCCTATTTTTCATTTTCTCGTTTCTAAGCTCCCTTTGTGGAAAATCAATTTTCAAAGTGACGTCCAAAGTATTGTCTTCACACCCCTAATTTTTCAACGGTGAATTGAAGAATGTTCTCATTATTAATATTTATTTAGAAACCTACTATAAAATGATTTGAATCAAGAATTTGAAGGGTATGTTCCTTGATTTAGTGCCAAATATCTAGATTCTAGACAATATTTCTTCAAGAATTTAAAGAGATATTACCAAATGTTCCTGGATTTAGTGCCAAATTTCTAGGTTCTAGACAATATCTCTTCAAGAATTTAAAGAGATGTTATTATATATTCCTCGATTTAGAGCCAAAATTCTAGATTATAGATAATATATCTTTAAGAATTTGAAGAGATGTTATCAACGAGAAGTAACTTTATAGATTTTGACGATTGAGCCAGTGGGTCAACACTAAAATATGCGATATTTGACTATGTTACTGTATATTAGCATTAGTTGTTTACAGAACTATGACGTCATAAATCTCAGCAATGATATTCATTTCAACACGATATCTCTAGTCGTTTCCGAAAAAAGTTCTTGACAGACAGACTGATGACAAAGTTATTTCATAACGATTTCGTATTTCCGTCCTTAAGTTCGCAAACGTAAAATGAAATAAGATTTTAATAAAAAAAATGACAATTAAATGAAACTACGTGATGTAGTCTTATTTCTACTTTAATTTCTTTACCATGACCTAGGTTTCGTTGTATTACAACATCTTCAGGTGGGATATTAGCAAAACTTTGCTAATAATTGTGAATAATGAATTTCTACAAAATTAACGCCAAATATATTCAACAAAAAATATAACATTTCTCCGCGATTGTAAAAGTTTTATTGGGATAATTTATTTCCCTAACTTAGTTTGGCATCGTTTGTAATTCAAATTTTCAAACTGCCCTTTTGTTCGTGACTTAGCTCGCGTGAACTTCTTTCTTTACACGGTAGTTATTAACAGTGCTAACTGGTTAACTGTAATTAATTGGCTAATATTTTTTGTGTTTTTTAGTGCTTAATACATAAAATATATTACCCAGAACAAAACCCAAGTATATGTATATCCTGTTAGGCAATTGACTAATTTTTGAACTATCTTATCAAATAAAAAAAAAATAATTATCAAATATTCTGGTATTTTTTGTTTATAATTTAACCCGAATTTCCAGTTTGTAGTTGCACTTTTGCAGTTTAATTCCATTAGTATATCGTATGACGATTTTTATGATTTAAAACGACCTTATAAACATTTTGCCATTCTAATAACATAGGAAGTATGTTTGTATGACAGCTAGGGCGTGTATACGACATTGCCGCCAGGTCGTAATGCATTTGAGACAGATGTGATAAATCAAAATGACAAAAAAATTCTTGCAAAACTCAGCATATGTTATATTGTAGAAATATACGATAATAAAGAACGAAAATATTGTTTAGATTATACGGCTCGTTGAATGACCCGTGGGTCGAAAGTGAGTCATAAATATATATAATACTTGGATTAAAACTTACATATACATGATGCTGTAGAATAGAATGAATCGCATATACATGATGCCGTGGAATAGAATGAATCGCATATACATGATGCCGTGGAATAGAATGAATCGCATATACATGATGCTGAGGAATAGAATGAATTGCATATATAGATGTGATAAATCAAAATGACAAAATAATTCTTGCAAAACTCAGCATACGTTATATTGTATAAATATACGATAATAAAGAACAAAAATATTGTTTAGATTATACGGCTCGTTGAATGACCCGTGGGTCGAAAGTGAGTCATAAATATATATAATACTTGGATTAAAACTTACATATACATGATGCTGTAGAATAGAATGAATCGCATATACATGATGCCGTGGAATAGAATGAATCGCATATACATGATGCCGTGGAATAGAATGAATCGCATATACATGATGCCGTGGAATAGAATGAATCGCATATACATGATGCTGAGGAATAGAATGAATTGCATATATAGATGTGATAAATCAAAATGACAAAATAATTCTTGCAAAACTCAGCATACGTTATATTGTATAAATATACGATAATAAAGAACAAAAATATTGTTTAGATTATACGGCTCGTTTAATGACCCGTGGGTCGAAAGTGACTCATGAATATGTATAATACTTGGATTAAAACTTGCATATACATGATGCTGTGGAATATAATGAATCGATTCATCATTATGGATATTCTATTAAATGCTATGTTGGAAATTCGTCCAAATTGTTTATCAACATGAAATTGAATATATATATAAATACGTACACAAATATCTACATTTATATATATATATATATGTATATGTATGTATATACATATATATATATATATATATATATATATATATATATATATGTGTATATATATATATATATATATATATATATATATATATACGTCTATATGAGACATATTGTGACGATACTTTTCGTTCGTCCATGTAATTGTATGGCAGAGGCTTCTGACTTCTAAACAAAAAAAAAATTGTCAAGCACGAGTCGAACTCGAACTATGAGGGTTCCGTACACATTTAGGCATTTATAAATATTTAATGGTGCACAATATTCTTACTAAACTATTTACAGAATTCCAATTTTTAAGGACAAAAATATATTCCCTACTATATCGTTCACGGGCGCAAATTGTCTAGAAAAATTCCAATAGAAAAATATTTTTGTATGATGTAACTACAAATTGACGACTTTCAGATTTTTTACTTACTTGTGCTGTGAGACCTTGCTTTATCTTCATTTCTTGCCAAATTTCATGATTATTGGTTAACGGGAAGTACCCTATAGATTTTAATTTATTAGCGAGTGTCAAAATATGCGGTATAAATGGCCGTATTTTTTAGGATTCTTCTTGATTGCGTTGGTTTATTTTTTTTAAGCTTTATGTTTTGGAAGCTTTATTTTTTACAGTTCAAAGGACCATAGACCTAAATATTTTAAATTAATTTTAACTTGATACTTTCACGCGATCCTGAGAAAAATGGTCTTGACAGACCGACAGACAGTGGGAAGACGAAGTAATCCTGTAAGGGTTTCTTTTTCCTTATGAGGTATGGAAATATAAAACGGAAATTTCTAACAGATAATTCTCTTCAATCTCCTGAGGAGAAAAGTGGAAACTGTTTCTCCAAGATCGTGGCGGTTCCCAGAACTTTAACTTTGAAAAGGTTCTGTAATACCTTCTTATAGTGTCTCAAATACAATATATTTCGAGATACCCCATCTGTTGAAGATGACTGAAGACAGTTTGGAAGATGTCTAAATCTCCAGATATCATTGTTTATTCCGATTACTACACCTTTCATTACAAGCATGACTAGCTGTAGTTGTTATTAACTATAAACCTCAGTTAATGACAGAATAATTGAAAATATTATAAATAATTGAAAATATTTATGAGTTTTTTTGAGAATTAAATGATAATTTTTGTAGAGAATTTATATTTTTGAATGGTCAGGGTTTTCTACAATCGAAAACTAAAATAAATATTCCTTTGAACTTTGCAGTATAAATTTATTAACTTGTTGTACTTTTCATTACCCAAAATATATTTTGCATCAGATTTCTTTATCTTCTTTTTAATTTGCACCTTTATATTCAGTGACTGCTTTTAAACAATATTGATCCGTTTAAAATTTGTCAACGCACATTCATATAAAACACTTTTTACAAAATAAACATGTGAATATTTTCTTACGTTTTCACCATTTCATAGAATGATTATAATTATAGAGGTAAGCAGGAAAAATTGGAATTATAAGTAATGAGTTGGTGCTATCTTGGCCATTTCTTCATTAATTTGTTTCTTTTTTTTATAAAGATAGTTTACTCTAAAAATTTATTTCATGTAAATAGACATTATTATAAACATATTTATAAATTTAAATGGTGGGAAATAATAATAATATTTGTAAATGGTTTAATAGAAACATTACATACTATTAAATGTTTATACGTGCTTAAGCATATATGGAATCCCGTTTAATGCGAGTCATAATCGTACTTATCAAGTTTATTGATATGACATTTTCAAGATTGCTTCAAAATAGCTTGTATGCTATTTTACGACATAAAATTGATTTAACTTTGTTGATGTTGTTGATCTAACTAAGCTCTCATTAAATTTTTTCCCGTTCGAAGAGTAAGCAGACTTGTTAGTATGAATTTAATGAGTGCGAGCGCATTAAATTATTTATTTCAATTTCGTATATTGCAGTCATAGTTGGTGTAATCTTGGCCATTTCTTCATTGACTTGTTTTTTTTTATTTATAAGGACAGTTTATTCTAAATGTTTACTTCATCAAAATAAACAGAGATTACAGCGTACGGGAATATGGTTGTAATTTGAATTTCGATTTGGATTCGTATATATTTGAATGGAAGTGTAATCTTCACATCATCATCATCAGTAGATCAACAGTCCTCGGTGGACCCTGACCTTCTAAAGCAGACTATTCCAAGCCCACCTTCTGTGGGCCACGGTTTTCCAGTTTATTATGTTGAGAGCGTTGAAAACACTTTGTAGACAGTCCGCCCATCTTAATTTGGATCTTCCTTTCCCTCTTGAGTCAGTTCGTTCAGCCAGGTAAATTCATTTAGTCGTTCTATCTTCCTTCATTCTAATTACATGGCCGGCCCACTTCATAAGTTGAATTTTATAAATTTTATTATATCTGGTTCTTTATATAAGTGATAAAGTTCTCCTTTTCCAAAACCTATTGTCAAAGAACGCACCAAAGATGGATCTGAGGATTTTTCGTTTGAAAATTGCAAGGTTTTTTCACCAGTTTGGGACAATGTCCACGTTTCATATCAATAAAGTGCTATACCCCTGCATAAACAGTTATGTCTATGCATACTTGTTTTATTATTTATGTGTATCTGTGTGGCGTAGGGTCTTAGGATATTAACTGGGTGGATATTTATTCTGTACTATAATTGAATAGCTGATTTGGGGCTATGCTGTCACTAGGATTTTTTAGTATTAAGTTCATTAAAAATGCTACAGGTATAAAATTTAGGTTAAAAGTGCGTCAATTTTTCTCTAGTGACCCTTAACACATGAAGTTAGGATTTATCCATTTTAAGGTTACAACTTTTTACGTGCATGGTACTCTGTATTTGAAATAAATGACGTTACATTATATAGATACGTCATTAGATTCCAAAACGTGGTCCTCAGAATATTGGACATTCATCATGTCTTAAATACGACTCTATCTTCAATATTCGTGCTTTCTTTTATTCTTTATCTCTTTCATTACAGTTTGAGCATGGCGCTACCTGAGGTCATATTTTTTATTCAATTTTTTTTTCCAATTCCGTACGTAATATAAGATATTGTTTGAAAGTCATTAGGACTTTACAAAGTCTTAAAATTTTCTTTTTTTTTATAATTTTAGGGAGTAGGCTTTTAGAAATATTTTGAAACGTATGCAAAAATACATACACTCCCGCCTTATTCTCGAAAGTATTGAATTTATATTTAGTAAAATATTGAGTTTTTAGAAGCCCACACAGATTGCAGGAATTCTAGGAAGAATATTAGTATTTAGTTATGGAAAAATAATTTCACGCCGTACGGGAACTCCATTGCCTTTGGCTATTTTTACTTGCATCATTTTAATGACTTTATTGTTAGCAAATCAAAAAACCTTCAAAACTTCAATTCTTCGTAATAATTATTTGAAACATTGAAATATGCCGACATTTCTTCGTAATTTTAATTTGAAACATTGAAATACGCCGACAAATATAACATTAATTTTAATGTTTAAAATAAAGTAATTAAGAAGACGTTATAAGGTTTCGTTGCGTTGAAAATTGCCAAATGCGTATCAGAAGACATATAAAGTAGGGTTCCGTAGTTTTCTATAGTTCTTGAAATTCTTGATTAATTGAAAGTTCTAATCAAGTGATAGTACCTAGACTTTTTCCAATTTTTCAAAACCGTAGATGAAAAGTTTGGAGGAAGGATATGAAAAAAAACTTATTTCTTTTGGTTGCTCGTGTGAAAGATAAAAACAATAATTTATCAAAATAACTCTACATTTAAATACAATCAAAGTATTTTGTGTTTATTTTCATGAAACATGCTAGATTTGCCTAAAATTTTATTGATTAGGGTAGTTAGAGGGTAGTTAGGGCCTGAAAGCGAGACAAACAAATTTACAATTTTGCATTTATAACGTTATACTTTTAGTTTCCTTGTTGTCATATAACCACATGGTACAATCTTGTACAATGATTGTGTTTCTTTTGAAGTCGTATGTAACTTTGATCAGAGACCTTCGTCTAAAAAAAATGATGTACCCAAAACACGTTCATTGGAGGTGAAAGGATAAATCTCCTTAAAGCGGGTTTTTTGCTCAAGGAAGTTTAATATTTTATTAGAGTATCTATAAACCGCAAAAAGTTTAATAAAACATTATTGAATATGACAAGGAAATCCCCTGAATTCAAGTGTCACAAATAAATACTTAACGGCTAGTCTTCTGTTTAGTTACAAAATATTAAGTAGGTATCCAACACCTCATCGAATACAGTATTTTTTTAAGACCAGTAGTAAGAGTCAAAAACAGTATATTTTTAAGGAATGTACCATATAAATTATATACTAGGCTATATATTTATGTAGAATTTTCCTTAAAAGATAGCGTAGGTGACTTTTACTTAATGAAAACAGTATTTTTAAGTTTAAATATATTTGAATATTGCAAAATTACTTTTGGTGTAAACCTCGTAATAAATTACTCTTAATGTCCTTCTTTGGTCTTTTTTTTGGTCTCGATTTCCGAGTAGGACGACAAAAGAATTAGTAAGAAAATGTGGCGTAGGGGCATATTTCTTCCATCTATTTTTTTATTTGTCTATGATTTGTAATAAATATATTAAAAGGAAAACGCACACATCTTTATGTAACAAATAAACAAATTGTTCACGTTTTATTTGGATAATAATTGGAAAAATGAATAAAAATATTTTCAAGTATTCTAAAAATATTACGATGGCGTTATAAGTAAGCCAACACAAGAAAATTTGACTTTTTCTTTGAAAGATAGTTGAGTTTACGTTAGTTTGATAGATTTTCATGAGTTTTTTTCTTAAAAGCTATTAATAGATAAATATAGTACGGGGAATATAATATGGGTGAGTATATCAATGTATGAATTATTGTGTCTATGTGTGGGTATGCCCAAAGTATTCCAGCGTTCAAAAATTTTGATCCATCCAGCTCTGGCACTGCGGTCACTTATCGTGAGAGCAGAGCAAAGTTTTTTGTGGATTTTGTAGGTTTTATACGGGTGTGTACTTTTATTATGTCGACTAGTATTCCAGCATTGAGTTTTGATGATAGCAGTAATTAGAACTCGGATAATTTTACGAATATTTACCTTTCAATATAGTTTTTTGGGAAAAAGAGATCTTCTTTTAAAAATAATAGAATTTTTAATTTTCTTTTTAAATATTTATCATGATCTAAATTTGTCTTTGAAAAATACCTTGCGACCATTGTTTGATACGTATGTATGTATGAGGATACTCTACAGGTCGTAAATCTTTTCCGATTCTAATAATTATTTTTCCAATCGGTTAGTTGACTTTCAGGATAGAAACTTATTAATTGACATAATTATTTGTCAAATACTTTATTTTGAATAAAAAAAAATTCCACGAGAATCTGTTTTCTTTGTGTTCGGTGACTTATTTAGTACTTTTTTATGGGTGAATTGTATGCTCGCTACTGTTTTTAACTTTTCTATTTTTTGTTTTTTTTTTACAATTGTAAAGAATATAAAACTGGATTCTGGCACTTTTTGTTTTTTTGACCGTTTATGTTTTATTTTTACGGTGCGCAATAGTGAAACTCCTTGTTTTCCATGCTCTATGTAAAGAAAACTCTTAAACATACATCTTTATATCTATTAAATGGAAATCTAGTTGGAATTAGAAAAATATTGTGGAAAATATTTAGTTGAAAGGACAATTAATTTTTTCAAAAATTTTGAGAACTGTTAAGTTTCTTATCGGTTGTCTTTATTTTTTTTAAAAGAAACCAATATTACAGAGTGTTTCCATATGATCATTCCTCCGAGCACTAATCGTGCCCGACTTTGTTTGATTTCGGCGGTAGCGTAATATAACTCGCTTACCTTGCTGCTAACAATAGTAACATACTTTAAATCATAGCTATTTTAAAGATTTCTTATTTATATCCATAACGAATAAACATTTTCACTTTGACGAAAAACCTTGTTCATGTAAATTAAAGGAAACCTTGAATAACGGGCCTAAGGAAATAAGTCACAGTGACTGTTCCGTACACGCAATCTCGCATTGCAGCGAGCTAATGTTACTCCATACACCTGATGGCACTGTGCTGGCCGTCATTACCCACATTTGTGAATATCGCATGAAATACAACCTACGACTTTGCCTTGAGTTGGGTTTTTGTGTGAATTTTCAAACAATAATGGAAAAAAATGTATTCGTTCGCTTTTAAAGAACGCTCATTATGCTGGCCGCTTTGAATTCGCCTTTGGATGTGCCTGCTGAAATATGTGTTCCGGGTACAATATATTTTTTTTCTCAAGTGTTTAGAAGAATACTGTTTAGTTAAATCACATATTCATTGAAGTAGAGTCAAAGCTATGGAGACTTGTCTTAATATGAACATTATAATTTGACTGTACGAGAAAGGAATGTCATTATGGTCTAATTTACGAATTTCCAAAAAAAAATTCTTCGATAAAAATTTCGATTCAAGTCAACGAATAAAAAGTCTGAGAATTTGATGAAAATGTTAAGATGTGGCTAGCCAAAGGCTATATTCAGAATATGTGACGTCATCCGCATGGAGTTTCGTAATGTAAACGCATTGTTTATTTTATGCTTTTATATTAGACGCCTATAATTCGTTAAGTTTAAATCCCGCGTGGGCCGACTTGCTCTCCCTCCCCCCGTACCCCTGCCCACCCCCGCGTGTTCCTACAGTTCGTCGCTCGCTGCTTGATCGATGCTGGGTGAATGTAATATCGATAGCCGTATTGCCTAATGTGCTCGGACCTGTAATTTTCAGGGGACTGATTCCTATCTCACAGCATAGAAATTCGGCACATTCTTCCTTTCTGTAGATGTCGCTGATGTTAAAATCACCACTAATTATGAGAAATACATGCGTCAGACTTATATTCAATAATTATTCCTCGGCATCTAATATCAAAGGGCGAGAGTAGATAGAATAGAATACATGCACATGTCTAGAGCGTTTCTCACTGATATCCCCGGAAAACATAATTTTTCCATCTGCTGTCATAAGGAGAGTAAGTAGAGTATACTAGAATAGAAAATACGAACACGCCTAGAACGAATTTATCTTTTTAGCGAAGATTTTGTTTAATTTTCCACGTAATCTTTTCATAACATTGAACCCATTGATATAATATGATGAAACCAAAGTTAAATTGATGCCACTGCTACTGTCTGTAACCTCTGATACTATCAATAATTCATTCATTGATTATTATGATATTTGGCATTAATTTGAATATATTTGGCGTTAATTTGAATATATTTGGCGTTAATTTGAATATATTTGGCGTTAATTTGAATATATTTGGCGTTAATTTTGTAGAAATTCATTATTCACAATTAAATGAAACTACGTGATGTAGTATTATTTCTACTTTCTTTAATTTCTTTACCACGATCTAGGTTTTGTTGTATTACAACATCTTCAGGTGGGATATAAGCAAAGAATTTATTAAAGATATTAGCATTCTTTGCTAATATCCCACCTGAAGATGTTGTAATACAACGAAACCTAGATCGTGGTAAAGAAATTAAAGAAAGTAGAAATAATACTACATCACGTATTTTCATTTAATTGTGAATAATTCATTCTATATCTTCGGTAGTTTTCAAATTAAATCTATTCATACAGCCAGGAAGATAGTTTGTCTGTTTGCCTGACACATATTTTTTTAACGATCGATCCATTTTAGTCATCGAATATGAAAACTGAAAAAAATTTTTAAAATTTGAAAATTCGGAAAGTTTTCACAATTTTGTGTACTTATTCATTCTTCAAAATCTTTCAAATTTATGGCTAATAACAGATATCTAATTACAATTCCCTTTAGCTTCATAAATTGGTAGTTTTTAGTCTGTGTGAACTTACATTATAAAAAATATTA
This sequence comes from Druceiella hillmani, assembly GCA_039881145.1. Classification (NCBI taxonomy): domain Eukaryota; kingdom Metazoa; phylum Arthropoda; class Insecta; order Lepidoptera; family Hepialidae; genus Druceiella; species Druceiella hillmani. The sequence continues at coordinate 17,695,342 of JAYKKI010000024.1, forward strand.
TATGGAGTAGGAGAAGAGTAAATTAAAAGAAAAATAAGTGTTCTATATTGTTTAATATTAATTTTATAATAATAATAATCGCATTTAAATTAAAAAAATACTCCGTTATTCAAAAGCTCTCGATTTGAAAAATTTCCCTTATTTGGATGCTCTCAACTGATACAGTGGATTCAATGCAGCTGGCGTAATATTAGTGTTTACAACTTTAATTGGAATAAAAGGACAATATGCTGCCAAAAAGTTTTAGTGTCTGAACTTTTAAGTGTTTGAGCTTATTTGAGTACAAATTAAGCTCGCCTGTCTAAACATGATAATCCTAAATTCGACATTGCTCGTGATGTCAGTTTGCGGGAGGCGGCTTTGGCCTGAGGCGAGGATCGTCGGCGGAAGTAAGTCGTCCTTTGGCAAGTGGCCCTGGCAGATCTCCCTGCGACAGTGGAGGACCTCCACCTACCTCCACAAGTGTGGCGCCGCACTGCTGAATGAGAACTGGGCCATCACCGCTGCACATTGCGTTGAGCAGTAAGTCTTTTGCTTAATTCATTTTTATTCTAGTAATTTTATTGATAAATAAAAGATAAACATACGAACTTATCTTATAACCAGATTATAGTTATACATACAGTGAGATATTGGATATATCCTGTAATCATTAAATACATATAAAGATAAATAATAACCGACTAAGTGTCAGAAAACGCATATTTCCGTAGTTACCTCTAGTTAGTAACAATTACATTTTTTTCTGATTTATCAAAGCCAACAAAATAATTATAGGGGGAGAGGTAGGATTATATGGTTATCTTCAATTATTCTAATTAAATACGCGTAGTGATTATATTTTTTCAGAATTATCAAATCCAATAAAATTATTATAAGGCGAGAGACAGGATTCTGTAGTTATTTCTAATTATCCTAATCAGATGCACGTAGCGATTACATTTTTTTTTCAGATTTAACAAACAGAAGAAAACAATTATAGAGTGAGAGGCAGGAGATTCTAAAGTTATCTTTAGTTATTCTAATCAAACGCACGAAGCAATTAGATTTTTTTTCAGATTTATCAAACCGAACAAAACAGTTATAGGGTGAGAGGCAAAATTCTGTAGTTATCTCTAGTTATTACGATCAAATGCATGTAGCGAGAGAATTTTTTTCATATCTTTTAAACCCGACAAAACAATTATACAGTGGTGGGTGGGCATATTGCAAACCATCTTTAAGCTTAATATTTTAAAAATTGCAGATGGAATCTTAAGTTAATTTTGAACAAAATTTCATCCCCAATTTTACATGTGTATATTTAAAAAAATAATATCTCACTATTTTATAATTGAGATACATTTATGAAGCCACGTATATGCTTATGTAAATATAACATTATAAAATTTTATTTAATTAGGCTTAAAAATGTAGAAAAAGACTTTGTAAAGAGCGGACTGCGGACAATACAACAGTTGCTTATTTTACTACGGAAAAGCAAAAACGTTATTTTAAAAATACGCGTTGAATTAGATGTTATAAAATTGGCTAAGTCATCTTAATGAGGATCGAGCAATAAGCATAAATGTTGCTAAACAATGTTCACAGTGCCATATTACAAGAGCTTTTGTTTAAGTACATGTCGTTGTGTGTGTTTTTGTTCTCGCAAATTGGATAGAATTATAAAACACAGTTTCCAGCCATTAACGAAATAATATGACTTACAAAGGGGAGAAATTATTTAAGGCATGCCACATTATAACTGTGACATATTCAATTTTTAAATAACCATTAAAATTACCGAACAAGTAGCTACTCACCCAAAGATTGTTGTCAAGTACAATGTATTGTCGGGAAGTAATATTAAATTTTAATTATTACGCAATTACTCAGTAAATAAACGTAATAGCGCAATCGGATGAGATTTAAAATGTTCTGATGACACGTCGCGTCTTACCATTTGGTCAGCTTCGCATTTTGTTGGCTCTTTCCGGTTTAATTCGGCCAGATTCACGTCTTGTCGGCTTTTTCCTGCTTAATTTGGTCAGCTTCGCATCTTGTCGGTTCTTTCCAGCTTCATTTGATCAGATTCACGTCTTATCGGTTCTTTCCGAGTTAATTCAGCCAACTTCGCATCTTGTTGGCTCTTTCCTACTTAATGCTTTCCTTTCTACTACACTGCATACATGCTACTTTACGTATGTGTTAGTGTATCAGCATTTTTTTTTATTTATTAATGCTTACGATTTTATTCGTTTATATTCGTGTATTGCATTAAATTATCTTAAAAAATTAAAAGTCAGGCGTTCCATGATGGCTCGAGTTTTTTTTAAATGTTTTTTTTTTATTTAATGGAAAGAAAACTTGAACTATGTTTTATGCAGTAACAAATAACAGTAACGCAATTAAAAGTTTATTAATTCACAATTATGTAGCGTTAACAGTCGAAGATGCATGATTCCAACAAAAATTTATTTTCCACTGCGGAACACTAAAAGAATCCTGACGATGAATGCGGTGTCTAATTCGATGAAAAATTATGTTAAATTGTAGCTAATTAAATAAAAAGAAAGAAATAGCTTGATGAGTGAAACAAATATTTTTGCTCCATAAACATTCTGGCCTTTTCTTAAATTTTAACAAACTTTAACATTTTGTCTTTTGACTTAAGTGAAATTATGAAGTCATTAATTTGATAAAATTTAAAATATTTTTTCAATTTTTATGTACTAATTTACCTATTTTTTCTGTTGCAAATAAAAATGTTACGTAAAATTCAATTAGGTTTAACAATGAGCTCTGGCTAGCTTATAAAAAACAATTCGCAAAACATGCAAGTATTCAGTGAATCCTCAATTTCGTTGACAAAAAACAACTGAACACGAATTGGTCATTAGAGTTTTCTCTGTCGTGACTATTTTATGTATTGAAGACGTACCACTGTTCAAGATGATTTAAAAGGACCAACAGACTAACAGACTTCTAATGATTTATGGATATATTTTTTTTGATTTCAAAGTTACGTAACAATAAGAATTTGAACCTGCGTCGTCTTGGTCACAGCAAGAGTCCTTATAATATTAGAAAACAACTTTTATGGTAACAAAATACATTAAAATTTATTGAAAAATTATTATTTCTTAAATAGATTTGTTATTCTTATTTCCTAATTAAAGTTTGTGCTTGTAAAGTTTGCATTATTTTATTATTAATTCAGAAGTCCATGATAGCAATTAATTGAAAGCACAATCAAAAGCTCCAAAGCTTAAAAAAATACAAATTACTTGAATTAATTTTAGCAATGCGTTATGTATTTTACGACAAAAAAGTTAGAATAATATCAGTAAACATAAACCATTTTTGTATTATGATGCTTATTGAGAGAATCTCTTTGGGAATACTATAATTTTGTTCGTATGATGGCTAGTAATTCCTAATAATTTGAAAAAGTAAATTTTTAAAGCAATCCTTTATTTTTGGGTAATTTGCAATGGTTTTATATGCTTTTAGGAGATTTTTCAAGTTTTAGAATTATTTTTGCTAATACTGTATTTAAAGTAATTCTATAATAAAACGTTTTTAGATAATATGTAACTTTTGAGATAACTCCATAAAGAGTGACAATATTTTTTTATTGTACGTTAAGTCAATGGATTTTGATGCAAATTCTTGTGAATTACAGTGTGCCACCATCAGAGCTGCTGGTGAGGCTAGGAGAGCACGATTTAGCCAACGAGGACGAGCCATACGGATTCCAGGAGAGACGAGTTCAGATCGTCGCTTCGCATCCGCACTTCGATCCAGCGACCTTCGAATACGATTTGGCTTTACTCAGGTAAGTTTTGTTTTTGTTTGCGATCCAAACCTACTGTAATAAATGAAGTACGTTAATCTACTAAAAAGGCTAATACCTTACTAGACCGGAAATCGCTACTAAAAAGGGTGTTCTTGGGGAAATTATGGAGTTTAAATACCTACAATGTTAATTGAAATGATAGCTGATAAGAAATAGATGCAATGTTGTTTCTAATTGATTTTGCGGGTTATGGAAAGAAGAAGTTATTCTATCGTCCATAGATCAAAGTCAATGTTTTGATTGGGACCAATTTTGAAGTATTAATGGATTAAAAAATCGAAATTAAAAGGAGAACATAAGAGAACATACGTGTTTTTATGTGGTTTTAGTATATACCAGTCTTGAAAAATAGATTGGAATGAAATTTCGCATTTGAATATTTAATAGATATTCGTAAACTTTTTCAAAATCTTTTTGTAACATAAAAATTTTTATTAACCAGTTATAATTTTTATCCCTACTACGCCACAGTCACAGGCACAGTTGTTTGTCTATTTGAGATACTGAAAATATATAATACCTACGTCAGGATCTACTCAGCCGAATGACATTTTACCCTAGAAGTTGTGGGTTTGCTCTCTGTATAGATCATAATGTTCAATGTACGGACACGGATGAGTTATAGATTAATATTATGTTTTGTAAAGGACTTCGCAACTGTCATAATTTTGTATTTTTGTCCATGGTTGGTAGGCGCCGCCCTAAGATTTTTGTTGTCATAATTATTATAATTTTTTCAAAAGTTTGTTGTCTTCAAATTTTCTTATTATTATTAATATCTTACAAGACAAATAATAAAACATATTATTCTGCAAAAATTTGATCAGAGTACCACTCATGTCAAATCTAAATGAACTGGCCGCAGTCGAACAGTGAGAGTGAGGCATAGTGACGATAGCACAACAATATGAATACTTTATACCCATGGAACTACGAAATTCCCTAAAGGAGCAACCGAAGCGACTTTCACTATGGGCAACGGAAGTGATATTTTTTATTACTTCGCTATATGAATTGCAAATAATTCTAAATAAAAATAATTTCTGTATTAGTTTGCCTCTTATTCACGCACGTATAAATGGAACGATCGAAAGCGAAATAGACGATTATCTTTTCAGTCCCACGTTAACTTCACCTACCCTTTGCAGTGCCTTTGTTAAAATTGTATTATTACGTACTTTATTGTCTGTATATATATATATATATATATATATATATATATATATATATATATTTGGATGGGGTTTCAATATTGTATACTATGGAATCAAGATATTAAAATGAGATATAATCTCGATAAAATCTCGAGAGGTTAAGAAACAATGTTCATTTTTCTGTTTGTACTCATGTCATGTGGAAGCTATCAATTAATTTATACAGAGTTTTATTGTTATATTACTTATAGTTTAGGAAAAAAAGGATATGTATTTCGTATATTATGTAATAATATGAGGTGAAAAAGTGAGGAAAAAATATCAACCTATTAACCATCATGATAAATAACTATATCATCAGTGTTGATAACTACTGTGAAGAAGTTTACGAAATATACTTAAATATATATATATTTATATATATATATATATATATATATATATATATATATATATATATATATATATATATATATATGTGTGTGTATATGTATATATATATATATATATATATATATATATATATATATATATATAAACTGCAGAATTGCTGTACCTGTACGTTGAAGGTACTGAGGAAAAAGAACTGGAGGAGCATAATAAAAGTAATAGAATAAAAAACATTATTTTTGAAATGTTTGTTTGTTCGTTTGTCTGTGTGGCTATTTATTTGTTTGCGTATCAATAGCTAAAACCAACTAAAAGGATTTTGATGGGGATTTAGGTGAATTCGGTTGGATTGCCATAAAACATAGCTTACCTTATTTTGTACCTGTTGGGTAAACATATAAGCTGTTTTACTGCAATCGACCTACTGAAAAGAAGACAGCAAATTGACGTTTACGAAGAGCCTACTTATTTAAACAATTTTGTTGTTGTAATTAATAAAATAACAGCTGCATCTGCGACTTTGCGTAAAATTAATTGATCATTATTGTTTAGAATAACCATTACGCGTAAAAATATTGACAATGGATCAACGATCATTTTTCATGAGCACAAAATTTACAAACCTCTTTTTTTATGAGCGCATAACTTACAAATGCTACTAATAATTAATGGAGTTAGTTGCACATTTATCTTGATAATATTATAAATGAAAAACTATTGTGAACCACACAAAGTCAAAGTCCATCGGCCGGTGGGAATTGAACCCAGATCTTCGGCGTATAGCACCAATAACCTAACCATTTCATCACGGCTGATCCAACTGATACGTAGAAACTATTCATAATCATATTTGGCACGACAGCCTAGGGTGGGCCAAGGCCTTCTGTTGGAGATTCTTCCAGGAGGTTCTACTATTCGCCTGGGTTTTCCAGTTCTTTATCCTGAGAATGTTAAAACCTTCTTCCACTGAATCGATCCATCTTAATTTTGGTCTACCTCTTCTACGAGTTGTTAGTGGTTTTGGGATGAAAACTTTCTTTACTGGGTTTTCATCTTTCAGATACGTGTGCAGTGCAGTTCATTCTTTTGATTTTGATGGTTTTTATGACATCAGGCTCACCAAACAACCTATAGATTTCTGAGTTAAGACGTCTTCGCCAAATACCATTTGCCTTGACACCCCCAAAAATTCTTTCTAATACAATATCAGTGATAAAAAGTATCTTGTATGTTGAGTGAGGGCTAATTTCCATCAAAATATAATAATGTATAAACTATTACCGTACTAAATTTCATGAAAATACGTCCAGTAAATTGCTTGATTGAAGCACAAATTAATACACAGAAAGACAAATATTATAAAAATAGGTTTTCTGGCTTCTAAACCAATCACTTTTTAAAATATTGACCATATACAGAATTTACTCTGTTACAGTTTTATTATGTGTATAAATATTTCATTACGTGTATCAATATTACAGTTAATTTCAAAATATTTTCTGAAGGTCCACACAGAACGAGGTCACGTGCATAGCTATTAAGAAATAAAACAATAATATTTTACGTCTATTTATTAAAAAAAATATGTGCATAAATATTGCATTACGTGTATCAATATTACAGTTAATTTCATAATATTTTCTGAAGGTCCACACAGAACGAGGTCACGTGCATAGCTATTAAGAAATAAAACAATAATATTTTACGTCTATTTATTAAAAAAAATATGTGCATAAATATTGCATTACATGTATCAATATTACAGTTAATTTCATAATATTTTCTGAAGGTCCACACAGGAACGAGGTCAAGAGCATAGCTATTATGAAATAAAACAATAATATGTTACGTCTATTTATTAAAAAAAATATGCGCATAAATATTGCATTACGTATATCAATATTACAGTTAATTTAATAATAATTTCTAAAGGTCCACACAGGAACGAGGTCACGAGCATAGCTATTAAGAAATAAAATAATAATATTTTACTTCTATTTATTAAAAAAAATATGTTCATAAATATTGCATTACATGTATCAATATTACAGTTAATTTCGTAATATTTTCTGAAGGTCCACACAGGAACGAGGTCACGAGCATGGCTATTAAGAAATAAAACAATAATATTATAGTCCTATTTATTAAAAAAATATGTAAGTTTGTGTTTTGCTACAAAGCATATGAAGCGTGGCTGTTCAGGTTACGGCTCGTTGTCTATCTAAATATTTAAAAATTTAAATGCAAATATCTCTACATATATTATTTGAGACATCAACAGAATTCGCTATTTCTTCGTGATATCTATAAGATATAATAAATCTTTCCGATGTTTAGTTGCTCTTTTATATGAGTCGCTTTGAATTTTGAGAACAAGAAATAATTTCGAAGAATGATTATGATTTTAGCTCTACTTTTACCTGTTATCTTGAATTGGCAGCTTATGGCTCGCTGTCGTTCTAAATATTTAAAAACTTAAAAGCTAATTTTACACATACATTATTTGAGACATCAATAGATTTTTCTATTTCCTCGTGATGTTTATGAGATATCATAAAACTTTCCGATGTGTAGTTGCCTTTTTGTATGTATTGCGTTGAATTTTGAGAACAAGAAATAATTTCCATAAATACTTATGATTTTTGATCTATTTTTTTAATTGGCCTTTACTTTTCTAATACCGTCATAGACGGAATAGTGTTTGCGAATCTTTCGTAGCGTGAGTTCCACTTGTACCTAATAAGTTTATTTAATGCTAACCAAGTCAATAATTTTGAATATCGAAGAATATATCTATGAAATTTTTGTTAAAGACACTTTAATAGTTTTAGAAGTTATTAGGTACCTACTTACGAACACGTTTGCTTATTAGTTACTTATTGCTTATATGAGATCAACGGTTCCACATATGAATGTACAGATCATAGCAACAACGTACTGACTAAAAAGAGTATGTAATTGATTATTGAATATATTTGGCGTTAATTTTGTAAAAATTCATTATTCACAATTAAATGAAACTACGTGATGTAGCATTATTTCTACTTTCTTTAAATTCATTACCACGACCTAGGTTTCGTTATATTACAACATCTTCTGGTGGGATATTATCAAATATATATATGATAAAGGTGTATTGTAATACAACGAAACCTAGGTCGTGGTAAAGAAATTAAAGAAAGTAGAAATAATACTACATCACGTAGTTTCAAGATGTATTGTAATACAACGAAACCTAGGTCGTGGTAAAGAAATTAAAGAAAATAGAAATAATACTACATCACGTAGTTTCATTTAATTGTGAAGAGTGTGTAAGTTAAGATGACAGTCATCCAGCATTGTTTGATACTGTTTACTGGCTATGCATAGAAAAGCGCAAACATTTTTTTCTTTAAACCAAACACGTACAAAAAAAAAGAATTTATTTAGTAAATTTAATTGAATTTAATTGAGTAGCAATTGGTCTAACTTTACTCCCTCGAAAAAAGAAATTAACTCGAGGAGATGTCTCTGGTTTAAGCATGGACCTCCGTCGCTTCAGTGCATTGTAATTATTATTGAGTGATATATACTAATAATTCCATGTTTGTGTTTAATTTCCATTTTTCCATCTTATTTGACAATCATAATGCAGAAATATTACAAAAATTAACAAAGATCACCATTGAAGGATTAAATACCATGGACCGGTTAATCGTTATTAAATACTTTGGAATGATAATGATTCCAGATATGGTAGGCGTTTGTGCGTTACGGAAAACGGGAAAACAATGTTTGAGCTCCATATTCCTGTGATAAGAAATCGATATAAGATATTTTTACTCTAAACCGTTATCTCATAATCTTTGTAATATTTGAAAATCGTTGTCAAATTTAAAATAAAACTTATAATCAAGATAGTTGAACAGTATACATATTTGACAAAAACATTTTGGTGTATTTAGTGAAAACTGTGCGGTTAAATTTTGAAAATAAATTTATACATTAAATTAAACGTTTAGCTCTTTGTACCACTGATTTACACTCCTACTTCTACTCTGAACCATTATCTCATTATTTTTGCCATATTTGAAAATCGTCAAATTGAAAATAAAATTTATAATTAAGATGGTTGAACAGTATACATATTTGACAAAAAAACATTCAGGTGTATTTAGTGAAAACTGTGCGATTAATTTTTGAAAATAAATTTATAAATTAAATTAAACATTTAACTCTTTGTACCACTGATTTATACTCCGATTTTTACTCTGAAACATTATCTCATTATCTTTGTAATATTTGAAAATCATTGTCAAATATAAAATTGAATTTATAATCAAGATGGCTGAACATTAGACATATTTGACAAAAACATTCTGGTTTTTTGGTCATTCATTTTGTAAAGACTGTGCGGTCAATTTTTAAAAATAAATTTTTACATTAAATTAAACGTTTTGCTCTTTCTACCACTGATTTATTATAAATAATAAAATACGGTTATTACGTAAACAGAATAGCCGTTTATGGTATTGTCAGCCGTGAATAATAAAACCATAATATAGACCCATTTGTGGAGATGCCAATCTTATATAATTACATTATTATGTCGAGCAGAATATTTGTCTGGCATATGAATATTAACATAGTTTAATCATAAATCAACATTGGGCGTGTCACTGCATTCTGATCTGTCTTCCTGCTGCATGACTAAATCAGACACGACCACAGAGTGTTAGTTTATGTTGCTACTAATTATGTATTCATAGTCTTTTTATATGTTCATTTTAGTCTTATTGCTTGATGGCTACGCGATATTACAATACTTTTTAACTCCTCTTACTGATGTTTGTGGAGATAGTGTGACAGTTTTTAGCATGCTATCGAAAATGTTCTTTATTATAATCGTATTGCTTGGCAGCTACGCGATATTACAATACTTTTTAACCCCTGTTACTGATGTTTATGGAGATAGTGTGAGAGTTTTAGCATGATATTAAAAATGTTCTTTATTATAATCATATTGCCTGGTGGCTACACGATACTACAATACTTTTTAATTCCTATTACTCATATTTATGGAGATAGTGTGAGAGTTTTTAGCATGACATTAAAAATGATCTTTATTATAATCGTATTGTTTGGTGGTTACGGTATATTGCAATACTTTTAACCCCTATTACTGATGTTTATGTAGATAGTGTGACAGTTTTTATTATGATATCAAAAATTTTCTTTATTATAATCAATTAATTTTTTATTCAAAATATCCTGGAAGTATTGGACATTTAATTGGATCATGCTCTAATTTCATTAAACCGTTTGAATTTGTGAGTTGTGTTACGTATTAAATGATCGAATATTAATTATCAATTTTCTCAAAAAAATTTCTGAATTTTCAACAATATTGTCTAGACCATTAAATCATCTACGTCTATAAGAGAAATTGGAAACAATTAATACTGAAATAATATAACTAGTATTCTAATACGAAAAATATATTACACCGTTGATAAAGTTTTTACTAAAATATTAGATTTAAAGTATGTTATTATAATCATGGCACTGTTATTGCGATTAGTTATAGACGTTGCGGTTATAACATAGTTACTTTTGATATATTGGTATTTGATTTTTTATGAAGGAGTTGAATGATTCAAAATTTACATATATTATATCAAATGGTTTGTCGAACAATATTCTATATATAATTGTTTATCTAGATAACATTAAGTATCAATCTTTCATTAAATTTATACATAGGAAGGATCGAACTTTACTAAATTGTGCCGCATTATTTTAAGTAGAACCATTGATTTTAATATGTAGTAATACTTCATCCTTTATCAAATATAAAGATGTAGATAATATAGTTAATTCTGTCCATATATTAAGTGCTCAAAAACGTACGCGATAAGATTGTGTGCCGTCACACATATTAGCGCCAGTTGCTTATGGCAGTCACTACAAGCGGTTGTGTGTCAGCAGAGAACTTTTCTTTATTTTGGAAGTGAAAATGCAGCAGTCGTAATGTAAATTAGATCACGTATGTAATATTCTGCGTATAAGTCTGACATATGGTATAAATCGTAATAATTATTGTTTTCAAAATTACAATTAGCTCAGCGGATTGCCGATCTTCGAAAGTTTCCAATTCAGAAGTCATCGTCCGCGAATTTATGACACATTCCAAAATATATTTAAATATTTATAAAACGCTGAGTCAAAAATTAATAAAAACTATTTTTTTACATAATATCAGTGTCAATATAAAAGTATATTTAATTGATATATATATATATATATATATATATATATATATATATATATATATATATATATATATATAAATATTGTATAAGCAGAAAGCGTCTATTGGCAACAAGTTATAGTTTGTGAAAACTCAAGATTTTTGTCGAAAATCTTTTCGATGATAATCGAATATTATCGAAGTAAAAAAGGTATAAAATATAAAATTTATATAAGCCACGCATATGCAATGGAAAGGTGGCTGCCATGTTTTTATTGTTGTAGTGATGTTGTATGTGAATTCTTCTTTCACGAATATTTTGTTTTTTATCATAAAATTATTTTGCTCGCGATTAATTTTTTTTTCACTTAATGTTTTTTCATTTAATTATTAAAAAGTGAAGTCATTATTTATAAAGAACCCAGTATAGTGAGCAATATACGTAATAACATTATTAAATGTCAATATTTTAATTTCAGATTCTACGAGCCAGTTACGTTCCAGCCAAATATACTTCCGGTCTGCGTTCCGGAAACGGACGACGATTTCGTGGGTAAAACGGCCTACGTCACCGGATGGGGAAGATTATATGATGGTAATTTTTTCAATCGTAAATATGTATATTTCATTTAAATTATCGTTTAAGAATTCTGTAGGTAAACTCTTAGAAGCCTTCAAAAATTCTCGTAACCAGTCCGGTCGTCTGATACTTTTCAATCGAATGATATTCAGTTTTGTAGACAGGTGCTTTTTTATGTAAATGAAGGAAAATATATATAATATATTTTGTAACGCTATATCATTTTTGAAAAAAAAAGAATTGTAGTGTATTACATAAATTAGTAGGCGTTGACTATCAATAATCTGCTGAACTAATGTGTAAAGTAATAATAATACTACATAACATAGTTTCATTTACTTATACTAATGTTTTTTTTAATTTCTACTTTTTTAAATTATAAAAATTATCTTTTAAATTATTTTAAAATTGTGAAAAAACTAATAAATTTGATTTAGTACGAAAAAAAGATGGAAATAATTTTATGGAAATATAAAGGTTTTACTTTGGTTTGTGATAAAAATATGTAGCTAGTTACGAGCTGCCATTTTTGTACTATTAGCTAGAAAAAAAGTTTCACTTCCCTAATCAAAGTTAATAATAAAATTAATTTTAGTCTTAAACTTTTTTGTATTATACTATGCTATTCTTCACTTGGTTCATTAAATCCTAACCCATATTGATCCTTTTACAGGTTTCTCCATTTTTGTTCATTAGTTCATATTCACCTTTTTTTTAAAATTAAAAATGCAACCAAAGATGAATATTCTGCAGCATTTATCTTCTTTATAATATATGTAAAGGATTAAACAATATTAATTCCACATGGACAGATGGCCCCCTGCCTAGCGTGCTCCAGGAGGTGACCGTGCCGGTGATCAACAATACGCTCTGCGAGTCAATGTACCGCAGTGCTGGATTCAACGAGCACATACCCAATATATTCATCTGCGCCGGATGGAAGAAAGGTGGCTTCGATAGTTGTGAAGGTTTGTATTGGTATAAGACTATAATTTTTACTGTCTTTTGTCATGAACCTTGACTCTGTGGCAAGAGGAATGACATATAACATTGAATTGATCTTTGACCAATACTAAAAGTCTGTTAGTTTTTTTATAACATATAGTGAGGATGGGCTCACTACTTTTTTACTCTAACGAGAAGATTTTCCAGCTGAAGAAGAAAATTTGCAAAGCTGCATGACTTTTTATTGACATACAATTCATTTTGAAATGTTATTTAAGGGCTTCTTAAATTTTCTTCATGAATTATTTTATACATTGGCTTGTAAAATTAGAGCACACATTGTAAATTAATTTCAGTAATTTGTACTTTTACAAAAAACATCAAAATAATTGTTTATCGTCGTAAGTTCGATTTTAAATCGCTAAAAATATTTCATTTTTTATAATACTAGGGGTATATTATACTAGGAGTAAAGACTGAAATATTCTTAGCGATTAAAAATTGTTGAATATATTTGGCGTTAATTTTGTAGAAATTCATTATTCACAATTAAATGAAACTATGTGAAATTTCTACTTTCTACGTATTATTTCTACTTTCTTTAAATATCTTTACCACGACCTAGGTTTCGTTGTATTACAAAATCTTCAGGTGGGATATTAGCAAAGATTCTAGTATCATCTTTGCTAGTATAATCTTTGCTAATATCCCACCTGAAGATGTAATACAACGAAACCTAGGTCGTGGTAAAGATATTTAAAAAAGTAGAAATAATACTACATCACGTAGTTTCATTTAATTGTGATTAAAAATTGATTAAGGTTAAATATTTTTTTGTCCTGAGGTGTTATGGGCATGTTCTTTTAGAAAGCGGTTATTGTATTTAATTTTTTAAAGAAATTATTTTCTCCGCGTCTGTCCGTCCGTCTGTCACAGGAATTTTTCTCAGAAACTAGTAAAAATTTGAAATTTGGCCCAGTAATATATATCTTATTGACCTATATATTTTTAACTAAATAACTATTTAAAATATTTATTTAAGAATTAAAGAGGGGGCAAATAAATAACTCATCAATAAATAACTCATAAAATATAGTTATTTCCGAAACTACTGAACCAAAAATCACGAAAAAAAGAGAGTTGGTCAAGTCTGACTGGAAGATTACAGAATAATTATTGCGACTATCCTAGATCTCAAAATGGAGAAATATGAACCATGTTTTCACACTGTAAAACGTTCATATTTCTAAATAGCTTATAGAAGTAGTATGTATTTTAAATGTTTATGAGTACCTAAATATGTATGGAACCCTAATAGTGCGAGTTCTACTCGAATTTGACTGGTTTTTGGTGTAAAAACTGGTTTTTGTTCATTCCAATATAAAAAGTGGGCCCTTTTTCACCGGTGTCCATTCATTAGGTGATGACCGAGTTATTAGGTAAGAAATAAACAGACAAAACACTTTTACATATTTATAATATTAGTTAATGTTATTAGAAATTAATATCGATTTTTATTGTTCCTGAACAAATATTTTCGTCAATTTCAGGCGATTCAGGCGGACCCATGGTTCTCCAGAGGCCAGACAGCCGATTCCTTCTGGCCGGTGTCATATCCTGGGGTATCGGCTGCGCCGAACCAAACCAGCCCGGCGTCTACACGAGAATCTCAGAATTCCGCGAATGGATCAATCAAATATTACAATTTTAAATATTTATCGTTTTGAGACTGAAAAATAGACTAATTTAGTCATTTTAGTGTGAAATGGACGTTGTGTTTAGTATAATTTTGGTTTATTCTAAACTGGGCACAGAGTTGCCACCGTCAAGTTGACAACTTGAAACTTTCGGTTTCGGCTTTTTTATGTTTAAAAAGAAAGAATGGATTCTATGATCGCTCTTTCTTTTTGCTTGTGAATATTTATAGTGACGACACGAACGACATTTCGAATTGTAATTGAACAAGTAAATAGATTGTAATTTGTTTTTATACCATGTTTTCAGCGAAGAATATAATCGAGAACGTAAACAAGAGTGTGACGAACACGTTTGTTTAAGAACATGATTCTTTTCAATATCGAACTATACTCATTCTTTTTATTTCAAATTTTACCAGGGAGATGAGATTCGCTATCGATATCATATGTAAGATGGCCTATTATATAAGGGTATATTTCGTTCATCTTTAATTCTTACACATTATATAATAAAATAAACACTTGTAGCAATAAGCTAGTCCATAATCAAAAAGTAGATTTGGGAACGGATGTCTGTTTTGCTACAATGTTCTTCAATACTGTGTTTGTACTCTGCCCTAACGAAATGTGCATATAAATACTCACTGAGAATAAATGGCTTTCTTTGAGCATCTTCATAAACGAAAAGTACGATTCGGGAACGGATGGCTGTTTTGCTACAATGTTCTTCAGTACTTTGTTTGTACTCTGCCCTAATAAAGTGTGCTTATAAACACTCAATGAGAATAAATGGCTTTCTTTGAGTATCTTCATAACCAAAAAGTACGATTCGGAAACGGATGTTTGTTTTGCTACAATGTTCTTCAATACTGTATTTGTACTCTGTCCTAACGAAATATGCATACAAACACTCACTGAGAATAAATGGCTTTCTTTGAGCACCTTCATGATCGAAAAGTACGTTTCGGGAACGAATGGCTTTTTTGCTACAATATTCTTCAACACTGTGTTTGTACTCTTCCCTAACGATATGTGCATACAATTACTCACTGAGACTAAATAGCTTTCTTTGAGCATCTTCATAATCGATAAGTACGACTCGAGAACAGATAGCTGTTTTGCCACAATGTTCTTCAATACTGTGTTTGTACTCTGCCCTAACGAAATGTGCATACAAACACTCGCTGAGAATAAATGGCTTTCTTTGAGCATCTTCTATTGTGTTGGAATTTTCATTGCAATATAAAAAGTGGGCCCTTTTTTCTGTTGGAATTTTCCAGAGCACGCTTAGAAAAAATCAAGTTAAGAATATAAATTTATAATGCGATAATCATGTTAAAGAAGTAATAAAAAAACACAAAGAAAAACAAATTAAAAACGATGTAATTTATCACATATTATAGTAGTGTTGAGGTTAGAATCAAAGTTTCTTTGTTACATAATATCAATCTTCACACGGCCTGTAATACGGAAGAAATTCTTACTGAACAACGAAATTTTATCATAGAGTTAAATAATTCTAGAACAAAAGCTGTTTTTCAAAATAACGAAAATACTATTTGTTTTTTACAGAAATATAAAAAGTAAATTCGCGCTAAGATTAATAGGTATTGTAGAGTTGATAACTTTAGACCTTTTTAGCTAGAGTTAAGCTTGGAGGTAGTAAAATCGGCGATTAATAATCAAACCTGAAGCTCTTAAAAAAAAGTGGAACATGGTCATCTTGTGAGGACTCTTTTGTTACTTCAACGCCACCACTATCACTGGGATAAACATAATTGGATCAAATATGTCCCGTGTCCCATTACAGCAAAAAACGTAGTCTAGGGATGAATAAAGTTGTAATATGAATACCTTTACGAAAAAGACCATATTTAATGACATTTTCAGATGTGTAAAGTAGTGATATTGGGAAACTTATCCTGATGTAATCTCATTCACTATCCCCATTCCCATATAAGATAACCAAATTTTGTGATTTCTTATATTACCTTAAATTGTATGGAGGAATACGTAAAATGTTGTTCAATTTAGTCTACTCGTGTATCCTTGATTTATATTAATATTATGAAACAGGTATAATTAGAGGCATCGTTATTTCTGTTTGAAAACGTTAACTTTAACGACAGGATAACGTCTTTTTTAATTTCCTTCAAATCTTAGGGCATTGTTTTGACAATCATAGCTAACTTTATACCTGAAGAGATTTTTCATATCCCTCATAGTCCAACGTGACATAGCATATGTTACGTTGCAAATTTATTTAAAAATTACTAAATAGTTAAAAATTTAGTTTATTTAAATAAGACAATGCTGTGAGGTGCATTGCAACTGAAATTAATAGTGAATAAAATTAATAACTTAGGATTATTAGTTTCAAATTAAAATGTTGAATAATTTATTCGTATATAAAATATTTATTAATTAAATATTAAATTACCAGTGCGGTGTTTATAAATAAACTATTTATTTACAAATTTAATATGTTTATTAATATTTTTATTTAAATCTTGAAGATTTTACGATTAACATTAATTTATGATAGGTTAATGTAACGATTAATGCATTTATTAAGTAGGACATTGTATTTAAAGCATTTGATTGTTCATATTTATTTAATGTAGTGAACTTTTAATGATTTAAGATAATTTTTTTATTATTTATGTGAAACATAAAGAAAAATTGTTTGCAAAATCGATTTTGTGTTTTTAATTGTTTTGTTAGAAACAAATTTTATTCCCGATTCTCCACAGCCTGAATAAATTTATTTAAGTTCTATTTGTCACAGATGAAACATGTGTTATTCTAACGTAAGTCTTATGGTTAGTTCATACAAAATATGAGTCGTGTAAAGGGCACTCTGCCTTTATAAGATACATGGCACGATAACAGGTGGGGGAATTCCTAGTCTTAATTTCCAGAATGTTTTGTATGAGAAGTAGGAAATAATTTAGAGAAATTATGATTATAAAAATTAGAATTACTTTAAACATAACGTAAACAGTTAAATGTATGCAGTTAATATATAAAATTTTATGAGGTGTAAGTACAACTAACGTATTTCATTAAAACAAAGCCAAATGTTTTTTTTTAAATAAAACTAAAATAATCCAATAGGCATATTATTAAATAGATAAAGTGATAAAAGTTAAGATAGTGTGTTTTTATGAATATATAGAAATAAAAAGGTATAGTAACTCATAAGCAAATATGAGTTACTCTACTCGACTCGACTCAACTCTGACTCGACTACAATCTTAAACAAGACATGAACTTAACTAGAAGCAAAATTTTATCGTATCATTAAAATATAAAGAAAGGGGGCCTGGAAGTAGAATATGTAAGGATTAAGATATCACAAATAGAACAAAAGTATAGCGTACGAGTAGCTTAACATTTTGTTGACCTGTAACATATGACTGCAAAATTTACTAACAACCGAAGAAGAAAACATTGATCTGGACGCAGGCTACTTTTATAATGCAGTTCAATAATATATTAGTATCATAAGAAAATTAATTTTCTAAGCTTAAAAATATTTCTTTTATTATTTGAAAGGTTTAAAAACTAATCTAAAATAATTGATCAATAAAATATGATTCTAAAATAAAAAAAAAAATTTAATTTCATTTATATGAAATAACTTTTTAATGCAATGAATAATATATATGCGTGTATGTGTGTGTGTGTGAGCGTATATTTAGGAAAATTACGTATAAACTGTAAAATTGGCTGTCTGCACCTTGAAGATTTTTGGGAAAAATTGAGTTAGGGGTACTTAATAAAATAGAACTCAAAAATATTGTTTTTGAAAACTTTGTCTAATGTTTGTTTGTCCTTTATATGTTTGTCTGTCTGTCTGTTTGTTTGGACACTCAATTCAGATGGAGTTTTTTGAAAAACGTAGGGATTGACTGCAAGTATCATTTAGTTTATTTTTTCGGAATTGGTTCACTGAATCAGAAGATATGCGAACTTAATATTTTTAAAAATTCGTTTACGTTGCATCAATATAACAACAGAGAGCACCTAGCTGCTCGACCTGCAGTAATTACACATATGATTAAAATATCTCTGTACATCAATAGATGGCGCTATGTGAATTTTGAATCGCGCAACGAACTTTTCCACTCAACATAATTTGGCGTAATGGGCATGAAATTAAAATTTCAGGGCATATGAGTAGTTGGTGCTTAAGTAAGCAATCTGAATGGGCAAACATCGTTGTTGGTCATATTTTGCACAAAAAATGTTTCGATGCTGTATTTATTCGATGTAAGTTTACTTTGTTTCATACATTTTTTTAAGTTTGAATCTATTATCAGTATTTGTAATTTAATTACTTTCTTAGGTTCTGTATTAGGCTATATAAATTTAGTTCATACATACTTTATTGTTTATAAATATAAAAAAACTGGTAGAATATATCTTTCTATATATTAAAGGTATGTATGAAAAAATATTTAGGGGAATATAACAAAAGTAACAGAAAAAAAGTTCAGTTTTTTGGTTTGTTTGTTTGTTTGTTCGCGCATCACTCTGGAATAGCTAAAGGGATTTTAATGAAATTTTCACTGATGGATACTTTTGGATCTGGGGTAATATATAAGTTACATTTCGTCTAATCGATCAACTAAAAAGAAGATATGCTAATTTGATAATTCAGCACTTTCTAAAAAAATTTACTTCCATAACTATAATAACAGATATCATTAGGTGCACATTTAATAAAATGGTCTAAAGGTCCATTTGCATAAAGTCGTGAGCGTAGCTGATACGTAATATCTTTAAGATAATTTTGAGGTAACATAAAATGTACACTGGCTAGTTTGGCGTAAGTTATAAATAAATATTTAAACCATATCAGATTATAATTTAATTTGGTGAAACCAATGCTGTATACCAAAAAGTATGCCTTGAAGCTAGTGAAGTAATTAGAATAGATCTCTTAAAACTGAATATATTCAAAACTGTAAGTTTTAGGTAAATAAATTAAAACGTATCAAGTAAAAAGTTTAAGTATCGAGAACCGAATTTTATAAACTTCATAAAAACGCAGAGAGTGAATTGGATTGGACATAACTGGAATGGAAGAAATAGAAATGAAAAAGCTTTGACAAAACTTTAGAAAGGTACTTAAAAGAACTGAATGTCGACTGATAAAGGTATAAATAGTATACTTTTTCAATATGATATATTGAGAAAGTTAGGGCTCACCCTGGGCTATCTGGCCATTGGAAATGGAGAAGAAGAATTAAAAACAAAATTTGCTTTTCAAGGTTTTTGAAATTCACCTTCCAATATATGTGGGCCTATGTAATGTATGTCACATGTAAACGTAATGTATATGTCACATGTAAACCTTTTTTTATTAATTTTACTATATTAATATCTCAATAACGTACTGGCAAAAGTGTTATAAAGATAAGTCCAAAATTGAAGAAATTAGGAATCCATGAGAAACAGTTAGACAGACAAATAGATGTCTCGGAATTATGAGGGATTTTACGGAGCAAGGGATGAATCATAAAAGATTTCACGTAGCAAGAGATGAAATTTTAAGTGATATCTCGAACTAAAAAGAGATTTCGCGAAGTAAAAGACGAATTTCTAAGGGATTTTACGAAGTAAGGGATGGAATTATAAGTGATTTCTCGAAGTAAATAAGAGATTTCATGAAGTAAAAGACGGATTTATAAGTAAATTTATGGAGTAAGGGATGGAATTATGTCATTTCCTGAAGTAAAAATGAGATTTTACGAAGTAAAAGACGGTTTTATAAGGGATTTTACACAGTAAGAGACGGAAGTACAAGAGATTTCATGAAGTAAGGATATAATTAAAAGGAATTTCACAAAGTAAAGGAATTATGAGGGATTTTCAGGAAAGTCTCAATGTTGAGGGTCGTGATAGCTTTCATTGAAAGTTTTGACTCTAACGATACGGCGTCATAAAGTCCTATTTTCGGGGTTTTGTATAGTTTTATTAATGATATTACCACGAGTGTTACGATTTGCATCAGGTATTGTCCTTTTGGTATTTTTTTCACCTTCCAGTAACCAGTAACCCAGTCTTTCTAGAAAAAAAGAAAATATACATTTTCGTGTCATTTTACGAGGGACGAAAATCTAAAAAGTATTCAATTTGCCGAAATAATGAGAAATGATTTTGTTAAATGGGCTAACTATAAAAATATTATGTACAAGAAGTACATGAAGTAAATTTTGGGCAACGCAGATGTGAATCAGAGTAAATTGAAACAGTCGATACTCACATTTCAAGAAAGCTACTGTGGTGATGGTTTGGCTATGTACCATAGAGAAGAATAACAAATAAGTTATATATAGAAGACGTGGGTAAAAAAGGTTTTGCTGAACCAAGGTGAGGAATATCTAAGAGGTGATAAATTGGGAAAAATAAAAATAGCACAGCGTATACAGAAGGTGAGGTTAGGAAAAGTAAAAATAGCACAGTATATATAGAAGCAGGTGAGGTTAGAAAACGTAAAAATATCACAGCGTATATGGAAGCAGGTGAGGTTAAGAAAAAAAATTGCACGGCGTATATGGAGGCAGGTGAGGTTAGGAAAAATGAAAATAGCATAGCGTATATAGAAGCAGGTGAGGTTAGGAAAAATAAAAATACCACAGAATATATAGAAGCAAGTGAGGTTAGAAAAATTAAAATAGCACAGCGTATATGGAAGCAGGTGAGGTTAGGAAAAATAAAAATAGCACAGCGTATATTGGGAAGCAGGTGAGGTTAGGAAAAATAAAAATAGCACGGTGTATATGGAGGCAGGTGAGGTTAGGAAAAATAACAATATCACAAAGTATATAGAAGCAGGTGAGGTTAGGAAAAATAAAAATAGCACAGCATATATAAAAGCAGGTGAGGTTATATATAAACAGGTGCAAAATCAAGTGAAGCTAAAAAGCATGTTAGAATAAGAAATTTGGCTTTTCGTCATCGATATTTACCTCTGAGGTAAATGTCTTGGAGGCTCTACGTATCACTAAAATGTAAAATATCAATTATGGTATATTTTTTGCCATTTTCTGACGACTTGAAATCTCTAGAAAATTTATATTCATAGAATTAAATTTAATATTCGTATATTATCTTCACATCTTTTTTATCCGAGAGTATTAGTTCAATAGTTTTTCTTTTTACATTTCTTATCAACCTAGCTCGGTACATATTTTAGCCAAATGTTAAAAATATTTTAATAATCCGTCCGGAATAGTTTTCTAAAAACATACTCCATGTTTTAAGAAAATATTAAGCGAAAGTAAATATCGGTTATTCCATGAATTTGATCATCCTAGTACTTACTTCGCAGGACATTGCCCAACTACGTGATGAGATCAATTTTTTTGAGTTTCGGTTCTAATCTACGGCGCATAAGTTTACTATTTCAAAAGTACAACACGAAATGAGGAAAATGAAAGTAATTCCTCTAAAATTGAATGTTTTTTAACAGGCACACTACACAATTGGGCTTTTTTTACGTAGCGGCACGCCATCTATTGGTTTTGAATGTACTTCGGATTCTATGGTTTCAATATAGGTTATAGCTAAAACAAAATATATAGCTTTTCTATAAGTAAACGATAGATGGCGATGGATAATATGACGCGTCACCGCTTCGGTCTTATTTCCGATTTCCGTAACGCTAAGAAGTTTCACTTCTTAAGATCGTATCGCTAATAGATATATTTACAACTTTTCATCGCTCGTAATAAAAGACAATGTTTATAAATTATGATAACATATCATTGTAAACTCAACGAAGGATAAATCATAATTTTTCATATTACTACTAACTTTTATTCATAATTTCATCTTTGAAGATTACATTCTTACTATTTTGCGTGTTAAAATTGTTTACTCAAAATGCAAAATATCTTAATGTAATAGCTGTTACTTACTTTACATAATTTTAACGTCTAAGTTTATATTATTGAAGGTCTTGTTTCACGGGGTACTACAATTTTATATAAACGATGTGGTAACAAATAACCACAGTTAATACCTTATAATTAGCAATATGACGTTATGAATCCTATACATTATTCTGGACTTTAAGCCAAAGACCACTGACAATTTTTTAGGGATCCGTAGGCAAATGGAAAACGGAATATAACTATTTATAACGGGTAATACTGGGTAATAAAACTATTTATAAGGGGTAATACTGGATAATATAACTACTACAATTATTTATAATGGATAATAACTGGGTAATATAATTATTTATACTATGTGGTAATAAATAATCACAGATAATGACTTACAATATGACGATATGCATCCTATACATTATTCTGGACTTTAAGCCAATGACTACTGAACAATTTTAGGGTTTCGTAGGCAAATGGCAAAACGAAATCCTTATAATTTCGTCCTGTCCATTTGTCTCTCTATCCATCTGTCTGTCCGTATGTCACAGCTATTTTACTTGGAGACTATTGACACTGTATAGATGAAATTTAGATGGTAGGAATCTTCTAAGATCGCTATACAATTAAATAGTGGAATTATGACAAAATAATTTTAGGGGTGGTACTACATACATGTAATTGTGGCCTATGTAAATAATAATGTATAAGCAGAGACGTAATAGATATATTATACTCATATAAAATTAACTAATAATATTATTCATACGGCGCAATGCATGAACTACGTTGACAGAGATCAGGTATATATAAATAAGGGCATCATATTTAAATTTCAATGCGCCTATTTATCTTATATATTGAGATAAATAGGCGCATCGAGATAAATTAGCCTAATTTTTCAGAACTACTTTCAAAGCCTTTATGACATGTCTGAATGCTTTAATATCAAAACAATTCGTTGCAAAAACAGTCTTTGCAAGTTGATATTTAACAAAATGGTCAGTTAATTATCCAAAATAATGACTATTAAAAGTTTTTGTAAAATAAAAAAAATAAATAAAACAGGGAAAAATTTACTTCTGATAAAAAGCACTTGTTTTCTCTGCGGTTTGATTTCTACGTTGAGAGTTTTAATGTTCATTCAATAATCTCCGCAAGTAATTCATCAAGCAAGATAGCAAGTAATTTATTATAAATTTACTTTAAATAAACCAAAGAAAGACAGTGAACAATTCACTTTTGCTAAAAGACACTTGTTCCCCTGCGATTTTAATATTTATTCAGTGATCTTCGTAAGTAACTTTTTGTAAAATCTAATTTGTATGGAAATAATTTCGTTAAATCTTAGTTTATTCACAAAATAAACCATGAGCAATCCTTGTAGCTGTTTAAAATAAGGTTTATTATAAGTTTACTTTCAATTAACCAAAGAAAGGCAGTGAACAATTCACTTTTGCTAAAAGACACTTGTTCTCCTGGGGTTTTAATATTTATTCAGTGATCTTCATAAGTAACTTTTTGTATAACCTAATTCGTATGGAAATAATTTCGTTAAATCTTACTTTATTTACAAAATGAACCATGAGCAAGCCTTGTAGCTGTTTAAAATAAGGTTTATTTTAAGTTTACTTTCAATTATCCAAAGAAAGGGAGTGAACAATTCACTTTTGCTAAAAGACACTTGTTCCCCTGCGGTTTTAATATTTATTCAGTGATCTTCGTAAGTAACTTTTTGTAAAATCTAATTTGTATGGAAATAATTTCGTTAAATCTTAGTTTATTCACAAAATGAACCATGAGCAATCCTTGTAGCTGTTTAAAATAAGGTTTATTTTAAGTTAACTTTCAATTAACCAAAGAAAGGCAGTGAACAATTCACTTTTGCTCAAAGGCACTTGTTCTCCTGCGGTTTTAATATTTATTCAGTGATCTTCGTAAGTAACTTATTGTAAAATCTAATTTGTATGGAAATAATATCGTTAAATCTTACTTTATTTACAAAATGAACCATGAGCAATCCTTGTAGCTGTTTAAAATAAGATTTATTATAAGTTTACTTTCAATTAACCAAAGAAAGGCAGTGAATAATTCACTTTTGCTAAAAGGCAGTTGTTCTCCTGCGGTTTTAATATTTATTCAGTAATCTTCGTAACTAACTTTTTGTAAAATCTAATTTCTATGGAAATAATTTCGTTAAATCTTACTTTTTTTAAAAATTGAACATAAGCAATGCTTGTAGCTGTTTAAAATAAGGTTTATTATAAGTTTACTTTCAATTAACCAAAGAAAGGCAGTGAATAATTCACTTTTGCTAAAATGCAGTTGTTCTCTAGCGGTTTAATATTTATTCAGTGATCTTCGTAAGTAACTTTTTGTAAAATCTAATTTCTATGGAAATAATTTCGTTAAATCTTACTTTTTAAAAAAATTAAACATGAGCAATCCTTATAGCTGTTTAGAATAAGGTTTATTATAAGTTTACTTTCAATTAACCAAAGAAAGGCAGTGAACAAATTTACTTTTGCTAAAAGGCACTTGTTCTCCTGCGGTTTTAATATTTATTCAGTAATCTTCCTAAGTAACTTTTTGTAAAACCTAATTTGTATGGAAATAATTTCGTTAAATCTTAGTTTATTCACAAAATGAACCATGAGCAATCCTTGCAGCTGTTTAAAACAAGGTTTATTTTAAGTTAGCCAAAGAAAGACAGTGAACAATACATTTTTGCTGAAATGCACATGTTCTCCTGCGGTTTTAATATTTATTCAGTGATCTTCGCAAGGAACTTTTTGTAAAATCTAATTTGTGTGGAAATAATTTCGTTAAATCTTACTTTATTTACAAAATGAACCATGAGCAATCCTTGAAGCTGTTTAAAATAAGGTTTATTATAAATTTACTTTCAATTAACCAAAGAAAAACAATGAACAATTCACTTTTGCTAAAATCCACTTGTTCTCCTGCGGTTTTCATATTTATTCAATAATATTTCTAAGTAACTTTTTGTAAAACCTAATTTATATCGAAATAATTTCGTTAAATTTTACTTTATTTACAAAATTAACAATGAGCAATCATTACAGCTGTTTAAAATAAGATTTATTATAAGTTTACTTTCAATTAACCAAAAAAAACAGTCAACAATTTACTTTTGCTAAAATGCACTAGGTCCCTTGCGGCTTTAACATTCTTTGCAATTGATTGATTTAAATTTATTTAAATAAATTGAATCTTTGAAGGTTACGGGTCGTATCTTGTTTATCTATGTTATTAATGAGTAAAGAATACCACCCTCAACAGATAAAGAGAAAGTAAAAGTTAAAGTTCGTTTTGAATTCTTCTGTTTTTCCGAACACGACTTTAGAAAACCGACAGCGACGTTGCTAATTATTATCGAGGCAGTGTGTTGAGTGTACATTTATGTAAACCGCGAGCTTGCAGCAGTTTCTATCAAGGCTCTGACGGTCGTTGACGCTGGCGAGTATTCTGGTTACTCAGAACCGGATCTTGGACTTCTGCTCATAGACTCTAGTCATTTAGAAGTACTGCAATGGTGTATACAGCTAGTAAACTTATATATTTTTTTAGATCCGAATAGAAAAATAAATGCTTGAGACAGCTTTATAAGTAATTTTTGTGATAAATTCTAATTTTTATAATAAAAATTAACGATAAAGTGAGTCTCTCACCAAGAGCTCTTATTGTACTTGCACGTTGGATTGGTTACACTTTATGAACTAAAAGTTATTTTTCTGCCTATTTGAAGCGCCGCCACGATCGTCCCGAGAACTACATTTGACATTTAATTAGAGATGCCCAAGACTTTCTTTTGTATCGATGTACAGTATCGCAATTCATCCTGTCGACACGTGATAATATCACATTGTTTCGTATCGAATAATAAAAATTGCTTGCTTTTATATTAAACAAAAAAAAACTTTACTACTACCTCTTGTTGTTGCTATTCTAAAGTAAAATAAAAACATAAGAAATGGAATCACCATTGCTGGAAGATGAATTCGGAGATTCTTTACAGTTATTTTACTGTATTTATATACGTGTATCTTATTTTGGGTTATACCGGACTCGAACGATACTTCTGAATAATGTATCGGGTATAATCTAGGATTTATAGCGATGGAATCGAAAGAAAATTAAGCATGACAATTGTTTAGTTTAATGCCAATTTGCAACATAACATTTCATTTTGATTCGTAGAAATAGCAGTCGTTGTTCAAAAACAGAGACATGGTTTAACTGTACTTTCTGCAAGTTTATTGGTATAGTCATTATTCCGAACTTGTAAAAATAATAAAGGTAAACCTCCAATGGAATTAAACTTTAGATCATTGGAAAGTTACTTAAAGATCTAATGTATAAAACGAAAATATTGTTTCCCGATCTACAAAATCAATTTAAGAAATCTTTTTTATAGTACAAGTAAGGAATATATATTCCTTGGTCGTATTTGTATATAATGATCTCCAGTCGGTGCTTGTACGTTTATTTAAACGTATGCATTCGTGTGTGCGTTCGACTATGCGTTCGCGTGTGCGTGTGTGTGTGCGCTGGCGAAAGGGCGTCATATGCCTGCATGCGTGCGTGCGGGCGTATATGCGTGCATTCGTGCGTGTGTGTATGTATATGTATATATATATATATATATATACATATGTACGTACGTGCGTGTGAGTGCGTCCGATCTTGATGGTATAGCGTCTAAAATAATGTAATAAATAAAAAAAAACAATCTTATTGTACTTCATAAAAAAAAATTTAAAATCATTTTTTTCAAAAACTTCTTAGGCAATTTGTTTATACCTTTCATATAAGCCTATCAAAGTGTAAACTCGTTTTTCTGACAAATCTGAATGGCTTATCTCTCACACAAATCTGAAGTGACTGGCGTTCACACTGCGAGGAGAAAACGTGGCCGAAATGCGCGTGCTGTAATGTTCAGGGTCTTATGACTCCGACAAAATAAATATTTTATAAGTCTTAAAAAAGAAATAAGATAATAAAACTTTTACTGAATCTTTACAAACAAGCCTATATACAAGCTTACATTCTGCGAGAAATTACTTGCGGCGTAACCGTACCGTTTATTGCCATCAGACGTGCGGAACTTGAAAGGAAATTTTTCTCACCACTACCTTCACAGTTTTCCGCTGTCTACGAGTAACTAAGAGCAATCTTCTCCCGATGTTAAATATATTTGCATGAAATAGATTGTCGGAAATCTGACTTTCACCGTAAAGATTTCATTTCTATATAGTTACATTCTAGTAAATTTTTGATTGTCAAATATAGAACATAGGCAAAAGTCTGAATAATTACATAAAATCGGTCAAGCGATATAGAATTTTTTAGCCTATGAAATCTTCGAGAAATTTAGGAAGATAAAGTTTAAAAAAATATATTTTTCGTAAGTTTATGTATTTTAGACAGATTGTTGAAAGTGTTCACAAAAAATATCCCGTTCCCTACCACAACTTCAAACTTCTTGGATGATATAGTTTTGGCAGTTAGTCGGGGTCATCCTGCCAAGTGTCTTGCAAGTGAGAGATGCATCACTGGATATGTCACCATTCCTCTCGACAGCCTTTCTCCGGGTGCAGTCACTTAGAGGGATATCCTTGGTTATTCTTACCTAATCTATCCATTCCTAAACTAGTGCCTTCCGCTTTGCGCTATAATACAAGGTATTAAATACTAACATCGCGATACATTCCCAAAAAATTTCATGACGAATTTAATATTATACCGAACAAAAGCTCTCTGATATCGAGTTCTTGGGGTATGTATGCATTAATACGGTACTCATTCCACGATACTCCAAGTATTTTTCTCCAGAATTGCATTTCTAGGGCGTCTACCTATGTTCTCTAGATTTTCCGTAGTGTTCACGTCTTTGCGGTGTAGACGAAAACGAGAAATATTAATTTTCAAACAATTCGAGTTTTTAGGGTTACGTTAATATTATGAGTTATCCTTCCTCAGCTTGTCTATAGTAGATCGAGTAACCATTACAGGCCTTTTCCTTTCGACAGTGCATCCACCATTATCCAAAAATAATACCATGAAATTGGTGCACGAATGAACTACTTCACAATTCGCTAGTTTTGTGACTTCGGGCAAGTTATGGTTAGCACAACCTAAAATTATCCTCTTTGTTTTGTTGAAATTAATTTTCAATCAGAATTTAATTTTATTTAAATATGTAAAGCATCAGGCTTTACATATTTGACATATGATGAATACTAGTTGCGAATAGGGTGGTGTCATGCGCATATAAAAGATTTGAACTTTTGGAGTCATTGAAAGAATTTGAAATTTGCGCGGTCTACCGTAAATGAAAAATCTCACGATCTTGGAAAGAGAAATAACCAAATGGGTACATAATATTTACGACCTCAGGAAAATATATTGGAGAGGTAGTGGTAATTTTTAATCGACATCCAACCATTTAATTTTATCGTAGTGACAGTGGTAGTCAAATTGGAACAGTTTTCTTTTACCCAAACAGCTGTGTCACTGCAGTTAACTTAAATGTCGTGCAAGGATATGCAACAACGATTGCTACAAAAGACGAAGCCTTCAAAATAGAGAAAAGCTACTAAACACGAAATGTTTCATGCAAAAGTCCCCGAAAACTCCTATTGCTGGGTAACTGTGTAGGAAAATTCACCAAATTGCGGTTGCTTTTCATAGCCGAGGACAACCTGGCGATATCGAGCAGTTTTTCCCAGAACTACCCGCGTAAACTACTTACCTGGACTTTGCCCGTTATCTGCCAAAACAACTAAAGTAAAAATTATAAAAAAACAAGCTTACAGTTCAGTTCAGTTCAGTTTACATAAAGGTTATCAAAAAAATATTGCAATGATTCTAAATTTCATAATTTATTGAGAAATTGACATTATATATGATATTCCGCTTGTAAAAATTATGAAAAACAAGCTTACTGGAAGTTTATCAGCAAATTATTGTAATGACTCTAAATTTCATAACTGTTCGAGAAATTGGCATTACGTATATTATTACGCTTGTGAAAATTAAAAAAACGCAAGCTTACAGAAAGTTTACCTAAATTTATCAAAAAATTATTGCAATTATTACAAATTTCATAATTTTTTGAGAAATTGACATTACATATAATTTTACGCTTGTAAAAATTATGAAAAACAAGCATACTGGAAGTTTACCTAAAGTTTATCAGCAAATTATTGCAATGATTCAAAATTTCATAATATTTTGGGAAATTGGCATTACATATAATATTACGCTTGTGAAAATTCGAAAATAACGAGCTTACTGAAAGTTTACTTAAATTTATCAAAAAATTATTACAATGATTCCAATTTTCATAATTTTTTGAGAAATTGACATTACATATAATTTTACCCTTGTAAAAATTATGAAAACCAAGCATACTAGAAGTTTACCTAAAGTTTATCAGCAAATTATTGCAATGATTCAAAATTTCATAATTTTTTGAGAAATTTACATTACATATAATATTACGCCTGTGAAAATTATGAAAACACAGGCTTCCCGGTAGTTTACCAGAAAATTATTGCAATGATTTTAAATTTCATATTTTTTTGAGAAATTGACATTATATATTATTTTACGCTTACGAAAAATATATCATGCAATAAATTTGCATAGTAAAAATCATATCAAAAAGTAACATTAACATGTACCATTACATGTATAAACTTTCACTCTCATGTATCTCGTTTTTAATGTAGGAATAAACAACGTAACCGTGATGGTTTTATTAAAATTCAACTCTTTGTCCTTAAATTATGCGTAACTATACCATCTACGCACAAACGCAACTTTTAAATTGACATAATCGGTGACTAGTAGATTTTTGTTGGAACCAAATTATATGGGTAGACAGAATTGACATACTTTTTAAACAGCCGATCATAATTTTGCTGTCACACAAAGCAATCAAAAATACTTTTAAACGTTGTTCCACTCAAGGGACGATGATTTAAGTATTTAAAACAAATTAATACAAAACAATAATATTATAAAATTCAATTATCTATGCTATGTTAGTTTCGTAACATGCCGCTAGGGAATCTACTCGTTGCCATCGTCTACAAAACTAGTATTAAACATTTTGGCGTTCTGTCTGAAAATTATGGAAACAGAGTATTTATGGAGTCACATCGGTATCTATTTGTTTATTACATGCACTTTTCTCGAAGGCAATTTGATATCGTATTAAAGTATAATATAGCTATAGGAAAGAATTTGTTTTTGCTATAACAATTATTAAAAAAAAACGTAAACTAGTGTTAAGTTTCATAAACAGTGAGGTTTACGATAAAAAAAACGTACAACTTTTTTTTATGGAGAATTAAATTTATTTACAACTCTTATTTAAAATATTATTTCTTAAAACTAATATTTTTTAATAACAGCGAATTAAGATTGGAAAATTAGTTTTGTTTTGCAATGTAATCCGTAAAAAAAACATTAGAGGACAAAAAGTGTTATTCACAAACTTGTAGATTATTAAATTAACTACAAAATTTGTGGTCGATTCATTTTTTTATGACAACCAATAATTCTTAAAACACAGGGCTTATAAGTTCATTGCAACGCTGATGGTGTGTTATTTTTTAAAAACCATGTTTCAATATTTGATATTAATCGGAACGTTTATAAAGAGTTGATAACGCATGAGTAAATCCTGAAAGCTTCAACACTGTCGCTACGCTATGAAAATGTTTGAAGGCCCAATTTTGTCAATAAAACTTGATATCACAAACAAATACGCTGAATGGTTAATCCTTCTATTTATTTAGTTTACCTTTACAAGACTGTTACGTGTTAGAACATTATTACATAAATTCATAAAAATTGGGCGTTAGGACGACCTCTGAGGACTGCTAACTTGAAAACTATTACTTAATTTTTATTCTCAGTAAATGAAACTACGTGATGTAGTATTATATTGTATGTTTACTTTATTTACGGATGTATTGTTTATTTTATTTAAAATTCTTAACTATGACCTGGGTTTCGTTGCATGACAACATCTCCAGGTGGGCAATTTGAAGAGATACGAATCATCAATCAAAGAAATTAAGTATTTATATTCGTACTGATTGTAATGTTCATTAATGTTTAAAATATATAAAATTTTGAGTATTTGATATCAAAAACAGGCGCTGTTTACAGAGTTGCAATTTTTTTCATGTTATAAGCTTTATGGAAAAATTGATGATAGTTGATACTGTGCTTCTAAATCTTAAAAATCTAACCTCTTCAAATTCCTCACCTGAAGATGTTGTCATGCAATGAAATTCTGGTCGTTGTTAAGAATATAAATAGAGTAGATATAACACTACATCATGTAGTTTCATTTAATTGTGAATAAAAATTAAGTGGTAATGAATTTTTTTCAAAAGCTATATAAAACATATTTTACTCAAGTTTCTGAAAATTATTATTAGTTTCAGAAAAAAATTAATGAAACGAAATTTATAATTAATTCAACGATATGCACTTTTGTTCGATTAATTGTTTGTGAGATTCTTTGATTATTATTGGGGACCCTATTTTTATAAACTTGTAACAAAGCGTAATTTCAGAAACATTAATTTTAAGAAAAAAATATTTAAAATAAAAGTTTTCGTTATAAGAAAAATATTTATGTTCTTTATTTTTATGGCAAACTCTATGATTATAGGAGATATAATATAATTTGCTTTTTTTAAATGATAAATATTATAAAGCCAGAAATGTTATATTGATGTCCCCAAAAAATAACGCAAAATAAACTGTGCAGTATTTAATTTGTTTGATATATTATGAATATTACCAGATGCCCTGATTGTACAAGTAGCACGCACATCACATGTGACTCGCACTAACCTTAAACACGTATGCTTCAATATCTGTATGTATTATTTAAGAAAAACATAAGAAAATTGGTATTTGCTAAAGAAAAACTCATATATATATTTTATGTCGTAACTTTGTATCTGCCAAACCAGAAATACACATATGTTATCAATTTCTTATATTGTAAAAGTTTGAATAAAAATATTGTGAAAATGAATCTCACTGATTTCATTTTAAGTTCACGAAAAGGACTTTTTGAAGTAAAACTTCTTTACGCACGCTTGACTTGGGGAGTAAGCTGGTGAATGCGTGACGAGATCGTTACGAAAAGTGTGATCGGGCGAGGCGAACGGAAATTGAGATGGAGATATAAGTTAGTGAAAACAGAAAGAGAGAGAGAGTTACGTTTCGTATATTATTGTAGGGACAAGAGAGAGAGGTGCGAGCACACATTTTCTTTCTCTCTTTCTCTCATAGCCAGTGTATGAAATATATATATATATATATATATATGTATATAAATATATATATATATATATATATATATATATATATATATATATATATATATATATATATATATATGCGAGTTTGCTAGCGTTATGCGAACGACGATTTTTTTATTATTTTGTAATTTCATTTCGTTCTTGAATAATTTTATAAATTATAATTTTGTTCAATATTCTACGTTTAAAATGAATTTTTTTTTTGTATTCTGCTTAGCACAGCAATCTGTTTTTCACATTTAGCTGTTATTATTGGTGACTACAGTCAGCGTATGTAATTTAGCTGTGAGGAGAATCCATCGATCTCTCTCACTTTGGGTTTAGAAATCTGCTATGAAGGGTTGGAATACTGTTCCTTCTTAGTCGTGAGTGTTTAACACTGCCATCTCCTGATAGTTTAGTAGCCATCACATTCACATGTTCATATAGCTTGGTCTGGTATTTAAGACTTCTGGTGGCTATTTCCTGTTTCACAGTTGTTAGGTTCAAATCTCGGAGTATGTATTTGTTACTTATACAGTTTGGGATTTGGAACATATATCTCATTGTCTTAGTTTGAAATCTTTCCAAGATCTCGATGTTACTGTTAGATGTTAGAGTTACCCCACAGCTCGATCCCGTATGTCCACACTGGCTTTAATATTGTTTTGTAGACAGCCATTTTGCTTTCATTAGATAGTTGTGATTTTTTCCCGATGAGCCAGGACAAGCTTCGCAATTTTGCATCTAATTGTTTACGTTTATTCCAGATGTGTTTTTGTCACGTCAATCGTCTATCTAAGTGCATGCCGAGGTATTTAGCGGAATTTGAGTGCGGTATCTGTTGCCCGTTTAAAGTAATTGCTGGGCAATCTCCTTTTCTGAGACTGAATGTTACGTGAACGGATTTACTGTTATTCGCTTTTATTCTCCATTCTGCAAGCCATGCTTCAACTTCAGTAAGGTGTTTTTGAAGAAATATAGACGCGGTTATTGCTTCAGAATGTACGGACAGTATAGCAGTATCATCTGCATAGGTGGCCATTACTGTGTCAACATTTTTAGGAATATCGACAGTGTAGATTAATGTAGATACAATACGGGCCCGAGGATACTGCCCTGAGGGACACCCGAGTGGATTTCGTATAGTTCTGACGTTTCAGTGTTGACTTTTACTTCAAAGTATCCTTTATCCAAGTACCTTTTTAGAAGTAGATAAAATGAGTACGGTAGATGCTTCTTTATTTTGTACAAGAGGACTATGTGCCAGACTTTATCGAAGGCCTGACTTATATCAAGAAAAACAGCGGAGCAGTAGTCTTTGTTCTCTAAGGCTTCGTTAATTGTGTTTGTTAATCTATGAACTTGTTCGATTGTGCCATGTTTTTGCCTGAAGCCAAATTGATGGTCGGGAATTATTTCATTCAGTTTGGGTTGCAATCGACTCAGGATTATTTTTTCGAAAAGTTTGCCGACCAGAGGGAGTAAGCTGATTGGCCTGTATGATACAACTTCAGCTGCTTCTTTACCAGGTTTCAAGATCATCACGACCTGGGCAAGCTTCCATTGGCAGGGGAAATGATTAGGGTGAATTTTTAATAAGGCTTTCTACCTCATGACACGGGTGGTTAAGTCAGTGCCCCCGATTCCATAAACAGGAGTAGCGAGTCGTGGGGATCATTTCCTATCGCCCACTGGAGAGATCATTCGGGTTTATTAACCGCCGCCCGAGGCTCGGCGTTGACCTTCTGCGGCTGGTACGGTCAAGTTCTCAGCCAACCCTCCTCCTTTTTCATCCGGGCTTGGGACCGGCAATGGCGGAATTTGAAAAAGTGAATAAAACTGTAAATTCATTTTAAAGTTCATATTCTGTGAATTTGAAGTTTTACTTCAGTCGTGTGGTCTAAAGCACACTCGTTTTTTTAGTAGTACGGTAGTAATTAAGTTATCTATCTTAAGTATTTCAACTCCCGATATTATCTTAACGAGATAAGAGTTATCTGTAAATTTATTGCTGCATAATATTATTTTGTATATCTGTTTTCGTTTTTTATTATTATTTAATACAGATGTAACGAATTTATGGCAAATAAAATGTGAAACAAATTCTTTAATGTTAAATTGTATATGTAGTTCCCCCTTCCGTCGTTTTCTTTTCGTTAGACATTTTTGTGACGTAGCCTTTACCAGTTTAAACCTCATGACGCTAAGAAATTATGTTTATAAAAGTGAGTGCGATTTTCGATGTTCCTGTATAATATTTATCACTTTACATAAACGAAAACCTGACTTTTCCATATCATTCCACTTAATTTAACGGTTTAATGTTGATTTTTAAGATAGTGCAGATAATATTTGAGTCTAGGGTTTTATAGTGGTACAAGAAATCCTTCTAACTTAATTACATCTGTTCAGTTTGTAAGTGGATGCTTTGGATTGAGAGTTCAGTTCATGTGTAGCAAAGTATTAACAATTTTTAATATATTTTCCATGTTCATCTAAAGTCTAGCTTATCCTTGGAAAGCTATTTAAGATGAGATTGAGATTCTCTTTAATATTTTTCACTTTAATTTAAGTTTGTGAATCATCATGTGTTAAATTTGTGTTCCTTCTTTCTAATTCTTTGGTCTTGGATTTTTGATCGAAACACATAAAGACATCTAAATTTAAATTGTGATAAGGCATTTTAATAAATATAAACCACTACAAAACCTTGCTATTAGCATGTTTTGACATGAATTTGATTAGTTTTATTCTTTACGCTAGCTTGTGGTCAGGGTTTCGCCCGCGCCATATTAGATTAAAGTAAAAAAAATATTTAGAGAAATAGGGCATAGATTTCAATCAGTACGAGCCTAATATTTTGCTAAAAACGCAAGTCAGTTTTCTTTTTTAAATCTGTGAAATCCAGCTAAAAAGTATTCTATCTAAAACAAATTTTCTGTCTTTTATTATCAACCTTTACACCAAATATTTTCCATATACAGAATTCACTCCCTTACGTAATTTTATTATTTCGTAAAAAATAAAATAAAAGAAATGAAAAAAATATTTAATAAATTAAAATAAAATAATAATTAATTAATTTATATTCGTAAAATATAAAGTAAAATATATAAATAATAAGTAAATTATATATTAATTTTCATTTCGTTTTATTCATTTCTTTCTTATTTCTTATTATGTGTATAAATTAAGAAAATATGTTTAAAACATTTCATGTCCCCCATATATGGTTAATGGTAAGTGAGTTCATTTTATCCCGTAAAACGTCGTTGTATTTGAAAAGTATGTCTGAAAGTACTTTCTTATAATTAACATATTACTTGTAAAATTAAAATGGTTATAGTCACGATTTTGTACGGAGAAATTAAAACATGCAATGTCACCTAGATTGAGTAGAGAAAATTAAATACGAAATCGTTATTTTCGGAAAATGACAAGGAAATAATAATATTTCCCTCTAAATTAGGAATTAAAGGAAGTGATTCTGTTGCTTCTTTATATTTTGCATGAAGCGTTTCAAAAATTACATCAATCCATTGCTTCGTATCGACATGAACAAAGGACGAAAAATACAATTTTGTATGTCGGATACTAGTTAAAATAAACTTTCTTCAGATAAAAGTAATCCGTATCATTTCCCGGCTCAGCCATTATTCCCGTGCAAAAAATTACGTTGATCTTTTGCTTTGTTGAACCTGAAAGAAAAAAAATAGACACACTTTTGCCTTTACACTTAGGATAATATAAACAAAGCAAAAAAATGAAATCGAACCTACAAAAGTTTTGTAGATATTAATTCCTAATTTAATTTGTCTACCAGATTTACGTCACTTTCATTATACAATAGAATTTACTCAGTATTGAAGGATATCATGTTTAAAATGAGATTCAAGTTATTATCATAGTGATAATATACTAGACTAACACACCAGCTGTAACCTAATATACAAATATTATATTAAGGCCAATGATATAGTAACATACTAAAGAGTGTGTCACGCTGACGCAACCCATTGATCCATATTAATTCAGTTGTGTTACATTTCGTAAACATTACTCAATTAAGAACACCATATGGTGAATACACGCTGTTTTAAATCTAAAAGAAACTGAAGAAACTATGGAATTCTACTTCTGAGAGGCAGAAATAAACGCTTTAAGAGAATAAAAGAAATTCTATTTAGTTATATTTGCAAGATAATGAATAATGGGATGTCGATGTGATCTGTTATATATGAAACTAATAGTATGAATGTAAAAAGGTAGACAACCGTCTACTTATTTTAAATTTTTTTATGCAAATCATCTAATGGCGCTTTTGGATGGTAGTTAAAATGTTCTAATGGCACGTCGCGTCTTGCCATTCGGTTTGCTTCGTGTCTTGTCGGCTCTTTCCGAATTAATTCGACCAGCATCGCGTCTTGACGGTTCTTGTGTGTTGGTATCAGCATTGTTTCTTACTTACTAACCTTTACAGCTTTTCTCGTTTATATCGGTGTATTGTATTTTGAATTAAACTGTCCTGAAATTCTGAAAGTGTTTATTAACTTTAACTTATTTAAAATTGTTAATAATACTACTCAGATCTCTTATTTTTTATGCGAAACATCTAATGACGCTTTTGGATGATAGTTAAAACGTTCTGATGGCACGTCGCGTCTTGCCATTCGGTTTGCTTCGTGTCTTGTCGGCGCTTTCCGACTTAATTCGACCAGCATCGCATCTTGATGGTTCTTATGTGTTGGTATCAGCATTGTTTCTTATTTACTAACATTTGCAGCTTTTCGCGTTTATATCGGTGTATTGCATTTTGAATTAAACTGTCCTGAAATTCTGAAAGTGTTTATTAACTTTAACTTATTTTTAATTTTTATTAAAACTACTAAGACCTCTCATTTTTTTATGCGAAACATCTAATGGTGCTTTTGGATTGTAATTAAAACGTTCTGATGGCACGTCGCATCTTGCCATTCGGTTTGCTTCGTGTCTTGTCGGCTCTTTCCGACTTAATTTGACCAGCATAGCATCTTGATGGTTCTTATGTGTTGGTATCAGCATTGTTTCTTATTTACTAACATTTACAGCTTTTCACGTTTATATCGGTGTATTGCATTTTGAATTAAACTGTCCTGAAATTCTGAAAGTGTTTATTAACTTTACCTTATTTTAAATTTTTAATAATACTACTCAGACCTCTTATTTTTTATGCGAGACATCTAAAGGTGCGTTTGGATGGGAGTTAAAACATTCTGATGGCACGTCGCGTCTTGCCATTCGGCTTGCTTTGTGTCTTGTCGGCTCTTTCCTACTTAATTCGGCCAGCTTCGCATCTTGACGGTTAGTTCTTGTGTGTTAGTATATCACTATTTTCACTGTATCAGCATTGTTTCTTATTCACTAACTTTTACAAACTTTCCTCGTTAATATCGGTGTATTGCATTTTTAATTAAATTGTCCTGAAATTCTGAAAGTGTCTGCTAAGTTTAATTTCTCTTAAATTTTGATTAATACTAATCAGACTTCTTAATTTTTAACTTAAAATGTTCTGATAGCAAGTCGTGTCTTGCCATTCGGTTTGCTTCGTGTCTTGTCGGCTCTTTCCGACTTGATTCGATCAGATTCGGATCTTGACGGTTCTTGTGTGTTAGTATATCACTATTTTTAGTGTATCATCGTCGTTTCTCATTTATTAACTTTTACAAATTTTCTAGTTTATATCGGTGTACTGAATTTTGAATTAAATTGTTCTAAAATTCTAAAAGTGTTTACTATTTTAACTTTTCAATTCTACATGTAAAAGGAAAAAATAATAAAAAATAAATTATGGGTTTTTACAGAGCAGATGTTGATACAGAATCTGCATCTGTCCCAAATTTGTAATGGGTTCAAATGACGTGTTAAAACTCTGTCTCATAATGTTAATGACGCCACAATTTGTTCAGGTGTACTCGAGGAGAGTCAGTGTTCTCACCACGTATATAGTTAATATCGTCTGATTTCTCATTTGAGTTCAAGATGTTGAAATATCTCTATTACAAGCAAGGTCGAACTCACGTTGACAATTATCGGGTATAAGTATTAATGTTGGCCACGATAAACTTGAGAGAGGATTTTTTTCTTATGTGGTCTGTTGTGTGAAGTTTATTCAAGAGTGAGCTTGTCCAGCTTTTTGCTATTCAAAAATTAGAAAAAAAGATAAAATATCGTCTACAAAGAAATATAGTAGAGAAAATATCAAGATTTTAAACGCAAAATCAGGGACAAAATCAGAAGTTTAACTAGTAAAATTTTGTCATATATATATATATATATATATATATATATATATATATTTATCGATTAGTTTACCTTTATATGGTCACATACTATTTAATTTAATTAGCTAAGTAGCTTAGTATAGAGAGCCTTTTATTCCAAATACTAGTATAATTAATTCATAGTTAGTTAATAAGTTCTTACTTCGCATCAAAATTAGAATTCATTAATATGACATGTTCGTAAGTGTTAGCTAAAATCCTGCTAACACAAACTGGTGAATCAAGTGCACAAGACATGTTAATTAAATAATAAACATGTCTAGATATTAAACGAATGCTAGAAACCGTTAATTTCGCTGATATGATATTGCTACAGAAAATTCTTCCAGCATAGCTATCATATTTTCGTGATATTAAAACTGATTGTTTTTAATTTAATAATTCAAATATATTAGAATTTTGACCAAAATAAAATTAGTTTAAATAGTATAAACAAATGAAAATGTTTTAAATATTTAAATAATATTAAAAGTCGAATAGAAAATACGTTTATTTTAATTTATAAAACTATATAACATAAATCAGAATTAAAATTTTTTATTATAATAGTTTGGTGAACTTGTAAATTATAAACAGTGAAAATGAAAACAGTAACACAATTTGATATCACACAAAATTTATGAGGTACTGGGTAACATTAGAAAAACGCTACCGCCCTAAATACATAAACGCATCCGCCCTCCTTAATCCATCACGTTTCAAAATAATAACTAAGTACATATCGACATTTAAAGAAGTGTTTTATAGTTTTATTTATCTCATAGAATTGCCAACACAATCGAAATAATTTTGATAAAACATTCTAATCAGAAGCTAGTCACCTAGAAACTAACAAAAGAGTATACGAAACTGCTACTCCATTTTCTAAGACTTGCCCAGTGTTCAGATTTCCAGGTTGAAACCTGATTGAGTTGCAAAAAAAAAATTGTTCCCTATCATTTTGCATGTATTGGGAGTTACATTAAAATATTTTTTTAATACTTCTCCACATATTAATTTGTATCTTCATTCAAAGCATCAACTTCTAAAATTTCACCCTCACACGTCTAAAATTGTAGCCGATAAAGTTGCAACAGACAGACGAACGTATGGGCGAATACATATGAATTGCAAGTTATTTATAGTAAATTTATTTATCTGTAAAATATAAAATTAAAAATCAATTCGTTCAAAACCGTTTGGCACGTGGGCAGAAATAAAAACCAAACAAGTATCACACAGTAGTCGAAACGAACAAAACGGTGGACAACAGCTAATTTACAATATACACAAATTATTTATAGGTAAGTAAATATACGCGTAGTCAAATTACGTAAAAGGAAAGTTATTCCAATTTCTTTTTTCATCTCACGAACGTGACTTTTCTGTCAAAAGCAGATTATAAACATAATTAAAATACTCGGCATTGTTCTGTGAAAATAAATAATAAATCTTGTTACAACTTAAAGGTTCAAAGAAAATAATGTTCAATTAAAACTGGATGGATATACTTGTTTGTTTTTGAAAGCTCAGTGGTTCATAAACAAAATGCTGTACATCCATTTTAGTATTTAATAAAATACACATATATATTTTGTTTTAGTTTTCCCCTTATTATTAAATATAATAATACATTTTATTAAATTGTTGTTTGAAATAATTCATGCATACATTTTATTAAATTGTTGTTTGTAAACGCCGCAGTCGGATTGCATTTCTGTATGCAATAATCGTTTTTAGTATTTTTAATCGTTTTTAGTATGCCGCAGTTAAACACGCAACCATTACAATTTCGTTTTGTCTGCGTATATGCATATTGTTTTCATAGTTTCTGTAGATTTAGACCCACTTGCCAGAAATTTTGCACATATGTGCTTCAGATAAATATCTCTAATTGAGATATATATGATTTGTAAATCAATTTTTTTTCAATTTTTAAAGGTATTGGACGTATTTTATTAAGAAGCGAGGGTGAGAAACAGTTTTTAGCGTACCAAGTTTTAGAAAAGTCTTTCAAAATCAAGTTTAGATTCCATTTAAACTTTTAAATTTTAGCCCTTTTACGAAATGTAATTTTTCAACGATGGTTTGAAAAAACCTGAAAGAAGGTCTAGGTCCTAGTATTTAATCCGAATTTTCAAAGGATATTATTTTGATTAACTTGTGTTAACAATTCAGGAGACCATTACGGAATACTTTGGGCCAGTTCCGACAGGCTCTTGGTCGTTTTTTTACAGTAGAATTAAGTAACATTCTAGTATTGGAATATAATTATATTATTGTTATGTTTATTTTTAATATTTCATAATATTTAAAAAAACATTCAAGATATTTCCCTAATTATTAAGGGTGATCATTTCCTAAATATAATGGGATGTTAAAAAAAATACGAGTTTATGCTCCATGGATCACGTGGTTGAAGCAGCTTCTACAATAATTTTATTTCGCTTCTTTAAACGTAATTAGGAACATTATTTTTTAAAATTTTGTAAAAGAAAAACAAACACGAAATATTTTAAATATTCTGTGAACTCTAAACATGAAATAAGCTCGTGTTCTGGCATTTGCACAAAAAAATGAAGAAAAATAAATACATTTATAAAATGTCCAATTAAATACAATTATAAATCTGTCATTGTTAACTTAATTAACCGAAACCATACACTGTTTGCTGAAGACATAAAATCAATACGGGAAACACATGTAATTTACTTATCAATCAAACAACTCGGCAATTATAGATATTAAGCAATTAAATGCAATAAAATAAGCTGCACATGCAGTTATAATGGCTCCGTTTCTACGAGACCGTTACTGCTGTGTCATCTCTACACTCGTAACGTCGAGTTTATTAACGTAAATAATTACACAACAGAAAAGAAAGCCCATGTTTTGAAAAAGATTATAGACTATATATCATCACTCCATGATTCACACGAACGGAGCAGAGAGAAAATGGAAAAGTTTTCCGTTTGATTTATTTTTACATAATAATTTCTGGGACCATAGGTAGAGTTTCAAAAATTATTTACGTGTTAGAAAGCTCATATTTTGAGGAAGATTATGGACTATAATATATATAATCACTCTACGATTCACAGGAACTGAGTAGTGATAAAACGGAAAAGCTTTTTGCTTGCTTTCTTCATTTGTTCGCGATAATCTTTGGAATACATGTCAAATTTCAAAAATGATTTATGTGTTAGAAAGCCATATTTTGAATAAGTTTATAGACTATACATTATTATTTTACAATTCACAAGAACTGAGCAGTGATAAAACGGAAGAGTTTTTTGTTTTCTTTATTCATATGTTCGTAATAATTTATAGAACCACAAATCGGTTTTCAAAAATTATTTATATGCCAGAAAGTCCATGTTTTAAGGAAGATTTTAGATTATATATTAACACTCTATAATTCACAAGTACATGGCAGTGATATAATGAAAAAGTTTTTTTCTTTGATTTGTTTGTTTGTTGGCGATAATCTCTAGGACTATATGTAGAATTTAAAAAAAATTTAGGAATTAGAAAGTCCATGTTTTGAAGAAGATTACAGATTATAAACTATCTATGATAATTCACAGGAATAGAGCAGTGGTAATAAGGAAAAGTTTTTTTCACAGGAACATAGCAGTGGTAAAAAGGAATTTTTTTTTACAGAGAGAGCAGTGGTAAGAAGGAAACGTTTTATTCCCAACACTGATGACCGATGTTTGTTAGCGCACGAGCGAAGACTTTTAGTGACAAGGGAGGGGGGGGGAGCATAATTAAAATAATTCTTCGCAGGAGGCGGGGCATGGCTGTTGCTTCTGAAAATGGTAGATAGATGGCGTTAAATGTAGGTAAAACGCTATTCTGGTGAAAGGCATTCCGAAGTGACGAATCTGGTCACACTCTAGTGTGAAATGATTTTAGTTTCTTGACACTCTTCCATAAAACGATATAAAATAAATTTCTAAGCATTTCGTTTTATTCGTTAACACATAAAAGTCAAGTTCATAACTAGAAATTGTGTCAACCCACCTAAAAATATGGCAAGAAACAAACCAAAAAAATTTTATATTTTAGATTGTCAGTTTGATAATTTAATTTCGTCACAAAATCGTGGTCGTTTGATTGTCTGACTAAAATGTAAGTAGTCATAATTTAATTTTATCTGAAACTAAGTGAGACAT
The DNA here is from genome assembly GCA_039881145.1 of Druceiella hillmani. Lineage (NCBI taxonomy): Eukaryota > Metazoa > Arthropoda > Insecta > Lepidoptera > Hepialidae > Druceiella > Druceiella hillmani. Next base: position 17,738,914 of record JAYKKI010000024.1, read on the forward strand.
CAGTAAATACAACATAAACAGTGATTAAATAGCACCCACGGTTTTATGACCAAAAGTCACCATCTAACAAAATAAACAAATAAAAAAAATAAAATACAATAATTGTTTATTTTACGTAGTTACAAATATTTGTTCCATTAGAGTTATTTCATTAGAGTTGAACTATAAAAATCCTAATTGTATTACGTGTACAACATTTTGTAAATTATATGATATTCTAACAAATTTCAGTAAGACATTTCAATAAATTTATTCACACTCAAATAAATTACATTTTGACGCGACCAGGTGACTGAGCAGTAAAATGCCGTGGGAAAGTGGGTAATTCCGATATAATTCGATTTTAAATGCAGGCATTGCAAAAAAGATTATGTCGAAGTGAGCGCGGAAAGCTGATAAATATTAAGAAATAAAGAACACGAAGCACTGATTCTGTCCGTTTACCAATCGTAAATTTAGCAAGTGAAATGTTTCTTTTGACTTGTGAAGAATATCCAGGTAAAAATCGGTAGGCAATAGACAATGGAAGTAACTATACCGTCTCGTGTATAAACATAAAAGAGAAATCTTTTGGATATTTTCAATCATCACCAAGTTTTTGGTTTCGTGTGTTCTCTATATAACTGAACTGGTTCCTCCTATGCGCTAAAAAGAATACAGTAAATTAATTTGCTAAAAAAACATCGAATTTTTGGTATTACGCAATGTAAATCCAAACCTTCTAAATTACTTTTTGGTGCAAATATTTAGTATTACCACAAAGAAAGAATTACATCCATAACGTTAATGTCACCATGAAGTGAGTTTTGCATTTACCTGTACGTAATACATTGTGCGTGCACTTATGTACGCACGTTAGAAGTTATACTTTTTTGGCATAATACAAGAGTAACTTTATTTAGCACCCAAATAATTATCGAAAATATAATAATAAAAGGACTGAAGCGTGATTATAAATACGGTTGGTAAAATCTAAATTCAATCAAATAAATTAATTTCAAAAATTAAAATTTATTTTCTCATACACAATGGTAAAAAATGTAATCTTTATTCAGCATTCAATTTAATATCAACACATCTATAAAATGAATCGTTAAATCAACTAAAACACTCTAAATAAAGGTTAATTAATAATAAACATAAATGAATGTGCTCAAAAGTTTTATAATTAAATAATTTTAATATTTAATAAATAATAAAGTAATCATTCGTAACTTATAATTCAAATAAACACATACCAAAACTTAATCTCGCTTACAGAAATTTGTATATTTTAAAAAGCTTATAAGCACTTTTTATATCACGAATATTCACGATAAATAAATTTTTTTTTATTATACGAATCACTATTAAATTCAAATACTAAACAAATATAATTTAAAAGTATAGATATAACTTTGATTTGTATGAATATATAACGCGTATTGTGTATTTACAAATACCTCAATAATTATCATGAATATAGCATCAGTCACTACATGCTTGTAAATATATGTTTGGTGAACAACTTCAACTTGTCGATTTTTGTTGCATCGTACGCGCATATCGCAATATTTCACTCTCATATTTTTTTCGTAATACACCTAAAAAAGTATACTTCAAAAATGAAGAAAAACTAAGTCAGGCATTACATCCCATCCCCTTTTTGTTCAATGGACTGGTGGTGTTAAGATCTGCGAACGTTCAGTCACATACTTCGTCAAGTAATCCAATTTTATTTAAAGTTTAGAAATTAATAATGCATATTTTGAACAAAATTATTCATTTCAGATTACTGTCCATATGCTTAGATTATATTGCTGTGACCCTAGGGATCGTACCCTAAGACACATTTATAAAAAAATAATAAGCGTAAATTTAAGACATTTTAAAGAAAATATGTATTTTTGGTATATTTATAATTAGGTTATTTTCTTAGGGCAAGAATATATTTTATATAATTTGTGGTATTTTTGAGCGTAATTTTCTTTTCATATTTTAGGACGGGTACTTGGCATTTGAGAAATATGAATATTTTTTAAAGAGCATTAATTTTTAAAACAATTATTTAATATGAAAGAAATAAAATAACTATTTATTAATTTTATTAATGCTATTAGTATTGAATATATTTGGCGTTAATTTTGTAGAAATTCATTGTTCACAATTAAATTAAACTATATAATGTAGTATTATTTCTACTTTCTTTAAGTCCTTTATCACGGCCTAGGTTTTGTTGTATTACGACATCCCCAGGTGGGTAATTTGCAAAGAAATTAGAAGATCTTTTCTAATAACCCACCTGAAGATGTTGTAATACAACGAAACCTAGGTCGTGATAAAGAATTTAAATGAAGTAAAAATAATACTGCATCAGTAATAGTTTAATTTAACTATTATATAGTTTAATATAACTATTATAGTTAAATTTAACTATTATAAATATATTCAGACTCTACTTCTAAATACTAATATTTGCAAAAAAAATTATTTTCCATTTGATAGCGGGACATATTAAATATTTAAGGTGCCAATAAAAAAAATTAATTTGAAGTCTATGTTCATGTGATCTCAAGAATAAACAAAGAACCGTCCATATTATTTCTTCAGTTATTTGAGGCTGTTGCATCGTCATTCGCAATCACATTATAAGTGCATGATGTGATTACGAAATGACATTATAAGTGTACAAGTGAGGTATCAATACACCCGTTAACACAAAGTAGTACACAATGACTGATACGTCTTTATGCCTTTGTGACTTATGTAAAATTAACGGAATCATTAGCGGCCCGTTTCGGTTTTGTGAAAAATCTTTGTGAACCCGAAATTTTTCTCGCGTTGAGACGGGACGTGGGAAAGCTCACGCGTTTGATGTCGTTTACTTAAAATACTTAATAAAGATCACTATACATTTTAATTTGATGAGGATTAAGACAGCTTTGCCCAATAAATTCTAGAAAATCGAGTTAAAAATTCGAAAAGAGTAAAATTAAAGAGTCTATATAATATATGCGCATATGTTGTCGCGAATATATTGTAGAATTCTTGAAAAAAATCATGTATCTAACGATTTTCCTCTCAGACTGTTGGTTTTTCGCAACTTCATCGTCACAGGTAATTTTTACAAAATTATCTTCTATTAGTTTTTTCGTGAAGAAATCTATGAAAACTAAAACAAAACCCGTTTTGTAACTACTGAGGAAATCGCGTACATATAGACAAACAACACGGTTTGTTTATAATATGTACTTATTATTTTGTACAGTACTATTATTTAATACAGGAAATTGTAATAAATTGTTGGAAAAACCCGATATGGAATATTCAAACTATTTAGTAATATTATAATAACACAGATAAAACAAATCAGCAAGTATATGTTTGAACATGCGGAAAATAGGATTCCGTAATTGTCTATACATCCTGAAATTATTGATGCAAGTTAACCAAAATAGTTATACTTGGAAATACGTCTTGAATATATCTATATATTTCTAGCACTTTCCAAATCGATGATTGGAAATTTAGTGGAAAAGAAAACACGTTTTAAGGAACAATATTTCATAAACGCTTCAAAAAGAAATTGAGGGCTAGAAAATTAAAAATGGCAAATGGAATTTCTGTTTCATTTAAAAACAAACTTATTCAATGAACTCTCGCTCAATGACATTCGCAAAACAATTCTTTCCACTTTACATTTATGCGATACAAAAACATATACTTACAAAATGTCATTCGTATAAGTTTAAAACTGTGGCAACTCTGGTACTGTGATGAAAGACGGACGAATATATGGAAATGATAATTACGAAGGTTTCCTTTTTCACTACAGAAAATGAAAAAAAAATTGAAAATATTCTCAGTAATTTTTTAATAAAAATAGTATAAAAATTCGCACTATATATTCCGAGGTATTTGTTTGTGACAGAGGGTTGGATGCAGCCGTAAGAGTCCATTTCCTCTCGTAATTAATAGCTGGACGAGAAATAGAACGAATATTCAAATAGATAAACGATTTGGAAATATATATTTCTTTTCTTGACACTCAAATTGAAATAAAACGTTGTGACTAAAAATACACAGAAAAGCTGGGAGATTAAGAACATAATTGTCTGTTTCTTCATTACATATTTATTCATTAATAAAAAAATCCTCAGCGCGGGCAAGGTGCACTGACCTATGTTTCTGCACCTATCACTGTTCATAAACCAATGTATTTTATATAACTTTGTTTATGGTAAAAAATGTGGTAATATTTGAACAAAAATTGCGAATAAAAAGGCATGAAATTTAATAAGATATGTACGCATCAAAGCAGGATTTTGGAGTAGAGTTGATTATTCATTTTTTTCGCAACGAAAACGCTATTTATTAAATTTTTTCTAAAGGCAATTAAAAATTCTCACTGTTTTTTTCGTAAATTATTTAATTACTTTGAATCTAAGAAATTTATCTTACCCTTAGAAAGAGAAAATTGACAGGGCGCTCCATCTCGACTAATTTGAAAGCTTATAGGCTTGCCTCGGGCATAGAAAAATACTGTAACTATCTAAAATAAAAACTCTAATTAATTCCATCTTCCTTTCTAGGGAAAGTACAATTTAAAAAGAAATAATTATTGTAGCAAAAAGCTACGAAGTTATGTCAAAGATCAGGCTGGTAATGTATACATAGATACATGAGTTCTAAAGATATTTAGTAAATATATGTTTTTTTTTTGTTATCTTTATATGTCCATACAAAATATTCTTCTATTATTCATATGTTTCATGGCTAAACAATTTATTCACGTAAATAATTATACACTTGAACTATGGGCAAGTAAACTAAACTTTTTAACTATGGGAGAAAAAAACTACTAAGTTATGTTAAAGATCAGGCTGATAATATCATATACATAGGCAGATACATGAGTTGTAATGATGTTTAGGAAATATATGCTTTTTCTGTTATCTTTATATGTCCATCAAAGTATTCTTCCTTTATTCGTATGTTCCATGGTTAAACAATTTATTCATGTAAACAATTCCATGCTTAAAGTATGGGCAAGTAAACTAAAATTTTTAACTATTGAAATTGTGACAAAGAACTTGTGACAGAGATCAGGCAGCACACACACGTACGCCCACCCACACATGCAAATAAATAAAGTTTTATGGAACCCTAGAGGTTTAGTAAATAGATGTTATACAACATTCCTCATTGGTTCATATGTTTCCATGGTTAACCAAACTTTCCCTTTAATTTTCAAAGTTAACCATACTTTTTACAATATAAATAAAAGACAATAGCACATAAAAGACAAAAGCACACCATATACCTTATTGATATGGTAATCTATCTTGATATACAATATTGGATTACATATTTTCTTTGCTCCAGCAAATGAATTTAAAAGTAATATCTTCATTTTTGAACGAAAATACTGTCAAAACCAGCTTGTCTTTTAATATATCTATTTCTGCACACAGCCACATACACACACACACACACATATATATATAAATATATATATATATATATATATATATATATATATATATATATATATATTACTACCATTTTTGTTATTTAATAAACTTACATAAATTATGTAGTTTGGGAATTATGGATGTAATTCAGATGGGTAGAGAGAACATCAATGTTTCCGTGGTAATGAGATGTGGTAATCTAAAGATAAATTAATAAAATACAATTCATTACATTTACATATCAATATGTAAGAAGGAAGTTTCATCAAGATTAATTGAATATTATTCGATAAAGAAAGACGAAATGAGGTAAAAAGAAAACCGTTTATCTCACTGTACTGTCTTCTTATAACTTTTCACTTTATGACACGCGACACTTGAACAAATTTGAAAGAACATGGGATCTTAAAAAAAAATTCACATTGAGTCTTTTTATCGATAATACAACAGTAGCCGTTGAGATGCACAATTTGATTCCACTAGTTTTAAACTATATGTATCACTGGCCGACGTGTAGTAGAGTTGTGCACTTGTTGTGCTCAAGAATGGCTAGATTTTCCTGATTCGTTTTCATTTGTGAAAAATGTCGATAAGAATATAGTACGCAAGTGTTTTCCCTAGTTTAGCAGTTGGA